>CM064970.1:892734-1002354 GCA_032847665.1 Solanum chilense
TTAAAAAAAGTTAAGCAGTTTAATATATATTATTGTGATATATAAATATGTTTTTGAATATTTAATTCCAGAAGGTGGCATGGAAAAATTACAATTTTTTAAATAGTGAAACAAAGAAATAATTCATATAAGGTAACTAAAATTTTATTAATAATAAAGTCATAAATATTAAATAAAATTTTTACTGATTAAATTTGTAAAACTTATATTTTAGAACCACCCCTGAAGTCTATAATTCATAAACTAAAAACTTTGTCTATAATTCATAAATTTATATTTTGTTTATAAAACTAACATACATACTGTTCCATATATCTCGAGCTAATTTATTATTGCCAACATACAATCCCTAATTATTTTCTAAGTATTATATCAAGTCAATACTGAATATGTAAAATAGTTATTGACTTGACTAATTCTTAGTTTTTTCTTTTAATATTAATTAAGAATATATCTTTTATTGGCACTATGAAAAAAGTATATTTCTCTGACTAAATTCAATGAACGTGAACGAAAAAATAAAAATAATAAAAAATAGAGCTATCGCTGATTAAATGCATTTGATGCATGGTACAAAATGACGTTATTATACGTGCCACCGACTTTCTCTACTACTTTACTGAATATATTTTAAAAAAAATTGTGTATAAGGTCTTATTTATTTTTATTGAAAATAATGCTGTTAAAATTAAAGAAATTTTCATATATATCCACTTAAAAATAGCCTAATTATTTTTCAGAGCTATAGTGTGATAATTATATTTTATAGCTATATGTCATGGGAAGCGAGAGAGGTTGGGAGAGAGAGGAGAGAGGCGAGCAAGAGAGGGCAAAGAGTGAGAGAGAGGTGAACTGTATACATATATCAGCTATATAATTGTATATTATACATATGTATTTGTATATATGGCAAGAGAAATTGGAGAGGGAGAAGAGAGGTGAGCGAGAAAGGAAAAGGGAGGAGAGAAGCAAGCGAGAGAGGGCAAAGAGTGAGAGATAGGTGAATTGCATATGTAATATCAGTTAGACCATTGTATATTATACATATGTATTTTATATATGGCAAGAGAGATTAGGAGAGGGAGGAGAGAGATGAGTGAGATCGAGAGAGGGAGGAAAGAGGCAAGCGAGATTGAGAGGGGGAGGAGAGAGGTAAGCGAGAGAGGAAAGAGAGTGGGAGAGGTGAATTTTATATGTATATCAGTTAAATAATTGTGTATTATACATATACATTTGTATATATGACAAGCGAGATTGGGAGAAGGAGGAGAGAGATTAGCGAGATTGGGAAAGGTAGGAGAAAGGCGATCAATACAAGGCGGAGAGTGAGAGAGAGGTGAATTGTACATGTATATCGGCTAAATAGTTGTACATTATACTTATGTAATTGTATATTCTGCCGAATTATAAATATACTAACGTGACTAATTATACAAACTCGAAGTCAACCCACGTAATTAAGGTATAATGTTAGTCGCGAGTGGTAGTTATGACAAACTATAGATATAATGAGTAATTAAATAGTATAAATTTGCTTAACCGCGTAATTTTTTCAAATTAAAATGTATATCAATTAAGATGTTATTTCTAGATTATATGATTTATACATGTTTATTTATTTATAAATATAATAGATATATAATTTATTTACTAATGGAATGGGTTATAGTGGTGACGATGATAATGACTAGTATTGATATAATGTGATGAAGATAGTTGCATGTTATTGTAGAGACTGAAATGATGGTGACAGTTGATAATGGTGATTGTAATGGTGAAGTTGATACTAGTAAATGATCATAACGTTGATAATGGTAACTAAACAATGTGTGATGGTATTTGATAACGTTGCTAGTTATGATGGCGGAGTGGTTAGTAGTAGAGATTGACCACAGTCATGGTAGAAGGTGATAGAGGTGGTGGTGAGATTGACCATTTTTTCACAAGAGCTTATGAATCAACTAAATTATCATTACCTTGTGGAGGTAGAGTGACTGTTTCTGAAAGACTCTTGACTCGAGTATAACAAATCAAAATACGTATAAAATAGGAAAAAGACAGTGAAGCAACTAATATGAAAGAAAACAGTAACAAGAACAAAATAATGCAATAATTGAAACACCATAACAAAAACAGATGGTGATAGAAAGCAAAAGCAAGACATTACAAGAATAAAAGAAATACTACGACAGACCCTTCCGAAGCAAGAGAACACTCCACTACCTACTAACCTTCTAACGTAATCCATGACTCCCACATCCTCCTATTTAAGGTCATGTCCTCGATAAGCTGAAGCTATACCATGTTCTGTCTAATCATATCCCCAACACTCTCAAATTCAGCTGGATAATTTCTGCTGAACGCCTTTTGGCAAAACAAATTCCAACTTTCTTCTGGATCTAGGAAACGCATTTGAAAAGGATTTTTAGGAGAGCTAGCATATCGAGCAACCTCCATGCTCCGAGTAGTCAACAGTATTCGGCTTCTATTGTTGTTGTTTTCTGGAAACCATTGACTGATATCATCCCAGGCTTCCGTTCTCCATATGTCATCCACAACAATCAAATACCTTTTACCTTTGAAACTTTTTTGCAAGCGATCTGCTAATTCTGCATTTATAACTTCTACCTCCTGATATTGGGGATTGATTTCTACTTTCACGCCAGTTGCGTCTTGAAGGAGGGATATGAGCATCTTTCTTAAGCTGTAGTCCTTGGACACAGTAATTCATTCACGAACATCAAAGAATCCCACAATTGAGGGATCAGAAAACAACTTTTTGGCAAAAGTTGACTTGCCTATGCCTCCCATCCCAGCAATGGAGATTACTTCCAGTTGAGATGAGTGCCCCGTAATAAGCTGACGCCGCATGTTCGCTTGTTCAATGATGTGCCCCACCATTTCGTTCTCAAGGGTTGAAACATACGATCGTGGTGAAGCAGAACCACCAAGTGAACGATTTCCAGATAGCGAATTGTTGTTCTTGTTCCTCTGCCTGATGAGCTCTTCCTTCATAGAATCAATGTCTTGTATAGCTTGTTTCAAGATCTCACGAAGCCTCTCATTTGCCTCTGTTTGAATATGTTCATCCTTCTCCATAATCCACACTACTTGTGATTCGACTTCGTCTTCTACTTCATTTGCTAGATCTTTCACCTTTTTCTGCAGATCCTTCATCAGTTCATTATCAGAATTGTCAAAAAACTCTAACAGAGAACCAACCTTGTCGTAGAGTGATTTCGAACATTCTTTGTTACTTTCCTGAAAGTCTAAGCTGGATTGCGAAATCAGGTGCATTGTTCCCATCAGAGAAGTTACAGCAGCATAAGTGGCCATCTCTGTCTCTAATTCTATACCAGATTTGTGAATGAAGAGATTGATTTACAAGTATATCAACTGAGCTGGTCAGGGTATTAAATACTAGTAATTGATCGAAACATATCTATATTGCAAATTGCATTTTTTTAACAATGTAATTGCCAGCCTAGTGATTTGATATTGGTTAAATCAATTGGTTTACAAAACTCTCAACAATAGAAGATTTCACTTGTACCAAATTGTATAGTGACTATCATTGCGTATGCTGATTTTGATTGCATACAACTAGCCATTTCCAATAAAGTCAACTAGCATATTATATTACTATTGGGAATCAACTAGCCATTTCTAATACTGCCTACTTGATTATTTTACAGAAAAAAAATAATCTTGTTCAAGCTACTGAGTCTTCGTTGACCTGGTCAGCTTTTGAAAAGTTTATGCACCCTTACAGTACAGCCCCAAAGAAAAGAGGAGCTTGTCATTAGCGGAAAAGTAAAAGAAAAATCACAAGATTTAACGTAGTTCAGCTCAAAGTGTTCCTACATCCATCAGAGAATAACTGCCTTATAGGCCCTAACATGACTAATTACATGCATCGACAATGAAAAGTCAAACATATAATGGGTGTTGAATGTTTGTTGTAAATCATTTTAATTACCTTCTGTAAACAAATTTAGATTTGTGGAAAATTGGGACTCGAAAAGGATAGATAAGACTAAGTATATTTAAGCATTTCTCGCACTGGAAACCAAAAAGTATGATATAGCTATTTATATCACAGTCAACATAGGTGGTCGTTAATTTCTAAGCAATTGTTAATGCTCATGAAGTTTTCCTAGAACACCAAATCATTGGCTCAACATTTGCACATAGCAAAGATAATAATAACAGAACAAACAAAACGTCTTGTTATTTCCATAAGAGAATAACAGAACAAACAAAAAAGGAAGAACCATTATTAACCCTCAACAACTAGAATATTTTTACCAAAATTATATATTTATTAATAATCAAGGGGCGACTGAGAGTTATAAGTCTGGATAGACTTACCGAATATTGAAAAACTGAAGTTAAATTTTATGAAATCCAAATAATTTGTAATAAGGAAATTTATTCAAACAGCATACTCAAAAGGTGCACTTAATCTCTGAAAGCGAGGCTCAAAACATGTTGAACACATCACCTCGATTAATGAGCAACTCAGTGTTGGCATAAAGGTTCTAAGAGTGTCTCATGATAGACCTGCAACAGAAAACCAAAACTTTTGAATATGAAGCTTTTTGCAATAGTCATTGGCACATTGTGGACAGGGTCTTGTTATTCCCCTTGCAGACAGCAGAAACAAAAAAAGAAAAAAGAAAAGGATTCCAGCAACAACAACAAACTCAGTGTATTTCCACAAACGTATCATTTTAGTTTCACAACGATTTTCTGGAAAAAAAGCTGGGACTAGTCAGGCCAGTGAGTTTGGGATAACAAATTGGTAAACCAGAGCTAAATTTGAATTTAAAAAATCCCAAACAGCGTAACACAGTAAGTAACCCTATGCATTCTGTTTATTTTTTCAAGATGACTCCTCACACTTTTGGATGAAAGTCGTTTTTCTTCACAATTATCCCAACTTATAACTTAATGTTATTGTTTTAACCAACATTTGGACATTATTATCAATTTCTAACTTTAAAGTTTCATCAAACACAATCTGAAGTGTTATCATGAGACCAAAAACATGGAAAAGCAAGAGCATCTGCTAAAATTTGAATGTATAATACCAGAAGCAATACCAGTTTGTTTTAATAAGTTGAATATATATTTACAACTCCAGAATACCAGTTTATTACAACACAATCAAAACAAGAAAGTAATCAGTGTACAATCAAGCAATCAAAATATCAAAACCAGAAAGAAAAAATGGTACAAACAACGAACAATTATTGGTAGAAAAAACTTAAAAGACATCCGACAGAGAATACATCACAGCAAACTCGATTGATTTTCTTTAGCTTGAAATTCGTGTCTCCCTTGGATAGGAATTTCCATCATATACTACTGAATGAGGCAACAAAATGTGAATCTTTACAACAAAGTTGGCATCATCTCCTGCACTTTTGACAAACAGTTGTCGAGATTCATCTGCCTCCAATTCGGAAACATTCAGTTCGAGGTCTATTCTCTATTTCGTTAGCCTACAAACCTCTAAAGAATGAGAAGTTATAATTACATTGCTTCTTGAGAAATCTTCAGATTGGGGCACACCTAGTATGATAAGGAAAATTATTTGCTGGCAATGCTTTTTACACTTCAATAGTTATTTACCTTTAGGTTTAATCTACTGACAATTTGTGCTTTGAACTTTTCTTATGTCTATTGGCGATATATGCAGTTTAACCTATACCACAACCCCAAAAGACACTTTAGAATTCTCATCTACTGATGTATTGTGTCAAAGGCATAAACTTGAAGTATGTTATTTCCCAAAATCTCTTGCTCTTGTTGGATCTCCTTAGCGAAATTCACAAGGGAAGGAGTACATCCCCATAACTCTATTCGCTTCAGTGTCATACTATCTGAAAATCCTTTAGGAATCTCTTGTAAGAAACGGCAGTTTTTGATAATTATGCGCTCAAGGCATGGGAAAGAATCATCGCTGGCCTTCCAGTTTTTAAGACCCTTCTTCTCTATGAGCAAAAATTTCAATTTAGGAAATCCCATATCTGATACTTCCCAGACAGTTTCACCAGGATCAACACCAAACAACTGTAATGCCTTAAATTGGAGCACCTCGAGTTTGGGCAACTTGCTAATGACTGTCAGTTGCGACCATAATAGATAAGTTCCTAGGAGTGTCAGCTTCTTGAGATTTGGTGGGAAAGAACCCACACATGGAACTGGATGCCTATGAAGGGAATCACTTCTGTAGAGGTTGTATATAAAGATTTTTAGTACCTCTAGCTCAGGTAAATATCTCAGATTATCCAGGCATTTGGGCGCAGCATAGAATTGCTTACGCTCGCCACAAATTCCCAATTTTTTCACCTTCTTAATACCTTCAAACATTTCTTTTGTGCAACAAACAGGTCTCAACCCATTAACACTTTGCAAGTTTTCCAAAACCCGGTACTTATTGCCATCTACCTTTGGAGGAGAACACAAATAAAAATTTGGAGAGTCAATATGCCTCAATTGAGACATTTTCCAGGTTCCATTTGGTAAGTGAAACTCAGTGGCTCTAAAAGTATCATGATGAATACTAAGAAATTGTAAATTCCGAAGTTTATAAATTGGTAAATATCCAGCGAAGAAATTAGCCCTCAAATACCTTAAGGAAACTAGGTTTGATAATCCGTTAGGGAAATATGTCAGGTTTGATCCCAGCAAGTCCAATACTCTAAGAAGTTTGAAACGGTCTAATCCTAATTCAAATCCAAGAATGTTCGGTTTTACCACAAGAAAAAGAAGAGAACGTGTTTTACCACAAGTAGGGAAGGGAAAAGGAAAAAAATCTTGCACCGGCTGTTGATTAAGTGAAACCCACCGAACATTGGTACCTGAAATTGGGGGATTTGAAACATACAGAAGACTCTCACTTTCAGATTCTCTCGAGCATAAATCATGGAGAAGATCATGAATCCTACATGCCTTGATTTTTCCATCCAAACTATGCTTGCAAACAACAATTAGACTTTTATCAATAAGTTCATGTAGTAGACTAGCAGCCTCTTTTTCCAAATCCCCAATCCCCCTCAACTTAAAGAGTCCTTCTGCGATCCATAATCTAATCAAGTTTTCCACCGAAATTTCACTAGCTTTTTTGAAAACTCCAAAATATAGAAAGCAAGATTTCAAGTGGGAAGGAAGATGATTGTAGCTTAAAGCAAGCACTCGTAAGCAACGTTGATAATCATCAAGGTTTACTAATGAGCTTACACCTTGAGCTACTTCATTCCACTCGTCCAGCGTCCTCTTGCTAGAAAGAGACCCCGCAACCACAGAAATCATTAGTGGTAAGCCTTTGCAATTTTCAACAACTACCTTTCCAACACTCTCAAATTCAGCTGGACAATCATTTTTGCTGAACGCCTTTTGGCAAAACAAATTCCAACTTTCTTCTGGATCTAGGAAACGCATTTGAAAAGGATTTTTAGGAGAGCTAGCATAACGAGCAACCTCCATGATCCGAGTAGTCAACAGTATTCGGCTTCTATTGCTGTTTTCTGGGAACCATTGTCTGATATCATCCCAGGCTTCCGTGCTCCATATGTCATCCACAACAATCAAATACCTTTTACCCTTGAAACTTTTCTGAAAGCGATCCGCTAATTCTGCATTTATAATTTCTTCCTCCTGATATTGGGGATTGATTTCTACTTTCATGCCAATAGCGTCTTGAAGGAGGGATATGAGCATCTTTGTTAAGTTGTAGTCCTTGGAGACAGTAATCCATCCACGAACATCAAAGAATTCCACAATTGAGGGATCGGAAAACAACTTTTTGGCAAAAGTTGACTTGCCTATGCCTCCCATCCCAGCAATGGAGATGACTTCCAGTTGAGATGAGTGCCCGGTAAGCTGACACCGCATGTTCGCTTGTTCATTGATGTGTCCCACCACGTTGTTCTCAAGGGTTGAAACACGCGATCGTGGAGAAGTAGAACCACCAAGAAAATGATTTCCAGTTTGCAAATTGTTATTCTTATTCATCTGCTTGCTGAGCTCTTCCTTCACAGAATCGATGTAATCTATAGCTTGTTCCAAGATCTTACGAAGCCTCTCATTCGCCTCTGTTTGAATATGTTCATCCTTCTCCATAACCTGCAAAACTTCCGATTCGACTTCATCTTCTACTTCAGTTGCTAGATCTTTCACCTTTTTCTGCAGATCTTTCATCAGTTCATTATCAGAATCGTCAAGAAACTCTAACAGAGAACCAACCTTCTCGTAGAGTGATTTCGAACATTCTTTGTTACTTTCCTGAAATTCTAAGCTGGATTGTGAAATCAGGTGCATTGTTCTCATCAGAGAAGATACAGCAGCATAAGCAGCCATCTCCGATTCTAACTCTATACAAGATTTGTGAATGAAGAGATCTGATTTACAAGTATATCACTATATTAACTGAGCTGGTCAGGGTATTAAATACTAGTAAGTGATCGAAACATATCTGTTAGGTAGTGGAGCCTGATTAATATATATATAGCTGTTTACGCGGTAATTTTAGGCTTTACTATTTATTCTCCATGTATTCTCTGTAACTAAATACTCTGATATATTAATATAAATATATCCACTGCCGTGGAAGTTCACTCACGGGGTGTTACCACGAATTATTTTCTCTCTCTAGATTTCTCTCTCTCTCTCTCTCCAGATCTCTCATCTCTTTCTTCTTGAAATTGTTGTGTTCTTGAAACTTCAAGTGTGTGTGAATTAGATCCTAACAACTGGTATCAGAGCTAAGGAGATTCAACACGATCACTGAAGATGGATGGTTCAAAGCTTGGAATCGAGAAGTTTGATGGATCCGATTTCAGTTTCTTGAAGATGCAGATCGAAGATTATCTGTACCAGAAAGATCTTCACGAACCGTTGACCGGGGTGAAGCCGGAATCCATGACGGAGGAGAAGTGGAAACTCAAGGATCGCCAGGCTCTAGGGTTGATCCGGTTGACTTTGTCAAGAAACGTGGCGTTCAACATCGTGAAGGAGAAGACTACGTCAGATCTGTTGAAGGCACTGTCAAACATGTATGAAAAACCATCGGCTATGAACAAGGTATATTTGATGCGTAGATTGTTCAATTTACAGATGTCTGAGAATGGATCCGTTTCTGATCATATAAACGAGTTTAATATGATTGTGAGTCAACTCAATTCTGTGGATATTAATTTCGAAGATGAAATTAAGGCGTTGATTTTGATGTCATCTCTGCCCGATTCTTGGGATACTGTTGTTGCTGCGATTAGCAGTTCCCGTGGATCTGAGAAACTGAAGTTTGATGAAATCCGTGATGTTGTTCTTAGCGAAAGTATTCGCAAACGAGAAGTGGGAGATTCATCGGGCAGTGCTCTCAGCGTTGACCGAAGGGGGAGAAGTAAGACGAAAGGCCAAAATCAACATAGTCGATCGAAATCAAAGAATCGAGGAAAATCCCAAAACAGATCTAACGTGACTTGTTGGAACTGTGGAGAAAAAGGGCACTTTCGGACGAAGTGTACAAAGCCAAAGAAGAACCAGAATCAGAAATTCAAAGATGAAAATGATTCTGTAAATTCAGCAGAGGACATTGGGGATGTTCTAATCCTTAGTGTCAACAGCCCGGTTGAATCATGGATTCTGGATTCTGGTGCATCTTTCCATTCGTCTCCAAGCAAAGAGTTGTTCCAAAATTTCAAATCTGGAAGTTTTGGAAAGGTGTATCTTGCTGACAATAAAGCCTTGGAGATTGAAGGAAAGGGGGATGTTTGCATAAAGACCACCTCGGGAAACCAGTGGACATTGGAGGATGTCAGATATATTCCTGGGCTCAAGAAAAATCTGATCTCTGTTGGTCAGTTGGATAGCACGGAATATGCAGCAGAGTTTGGGAAAGGTTCGTGGAAGATTGTGAAAGGTGCTATGGTAGTAGCTCGTGGCACAAAATCTGGAACCTTGTACACCACTGCAGGGTGTATTAACATGGCCGCTGTTGTTGAAGGTGCTTCCGGTTCATGTCTGTGGCACAACAGACTTGGACACATGAGAGCTAAAGAAATGAAGATGCTGGCTGCAAAAGGAGCATTAGATGGTCTGAAGTCTGTTGATATGGGTCTTTGCGAGAGCTGTGTTATGGGAAAACAGAAAAGAGTAAGCTTCACAAAGACTCCTAGAGAGCCAAAGAAAGTGAGGTTAGAAATGGTCCATACAGATGTTTGGGGACCATCTTCAGTATCATCACTTGGAGGATCCAGATTCTATGTTACCTTCATTGATGATTTCAGCAGGAAGGTATGGATTTACTTCTTGAAGCATAAGTCAGATGTGTTTGCAGCTTTCAAGAAGTGGAAAACTGAAGTTGAGAATCAGACCGATTTGAAAGTCAAATGCCTAAGGTCTGACAATGGAGGAGAGTATGAAAAATCAGAGTTCAAGGCATTCTGCGCAGCTGAGGGAATCAGATTGATGAGGACAGTTCCTGGTAAGGCAAGGCAGAATGGAATTGCTGAGAGGATGAACAGAACATTGAATGAACGTGCAAGGAGTATGAGGATACACTGTGGGCTGCCCAAAACATTTTGGGCGGATGCTGTGAGCACAGCTGCATACTTGATCAACAGGGGACCATCAGTTCCTTTAGGATTCAAGATTCCAGAGGAGGTATGGACAGGAAAAGAACTCAAGTACTCACACTTGAGGACTTTTGGTTGCACTGCTTATGTTCATGTTGATCCAGAAAAGAGAGACAAGCTTGATGCCAAGGCTGTGAAGTGTTACTTTATAGGCTATGGTTCTGATTTGTTTGGTTACAGGTTTTGGGATGACAAGAACAGAAAGATCCTAAGACATTGTGACGTGACATTTGATGAGTCTGTTCTGTACAAGGACAGAGAGCAGAAGGTCCCAGAGATTACAAAGCAAGTGGGAGTTGAGGTTGAGTTGGAAAAGAGTAACCCCAGAGATGTCGAAGCAGATTCTCAACCAACTCCTACTGAAGAATCTGAAGTGGAGCAAGTTACACCTGAGCAGGTGTTAAGGAGATCATCCAGAACCATCAGAGCACCAGATAGGTATTCACCTTCATTA
This sequence comes from Solanum chilense, assembly GCA_032847665.1. NCBI lineage: Eukaryota > Viridiplantae > Streptophyta > Magnoliopsida > Solanales > Solanaceae > Solanum > Solanum chilense. The sequence continues at coordinate 903,832 of CM064970.1, forward strand.
CACTATTTATTGCTAACTGATGAGGGGGAACCAGAATCTTTTGATGAGGCCCTACAGGTGGAGGATTCGATCAAGTGGGAGCAAGCCATGGATGATGAGATAAGGTCACTTGAGAAGAACGACACATGGGTGTTGACTGAGTTACCTGCAGGGAAGAGAGCGTTGCTGAACAAGTGGGTGTTCAGAATCAAGACTGAACCAGATGGCAAAAGAAGGTTCAAGGCTCGTTTAGTGGTTAAAGGATATTCACAAAGGAAAGGTATTGATTATGCTGAAATTTTTTCTCCTGTTGTGAAGTTAACCTCTATTCGAATTCTGTTGAGTATTGTTGCATCGGAGAATTTGCATCTAGAGCAAATGGATGTAAAAACAGCGTTTTTACATGGAGATCTAGACAAAGAGATCTATATGCAGCAACCGGAAGAATTTGTGGTTCCAGGCAAAGAACACATGGTGTGCAAGCTCAGCAGGAGCTTGTATGGACTAAAGCAAGCACCAAGGCAGTGGTACAAGAAATTTGACTCCTTCATGACCAAGAGTGGATTCTGCAAAGCTGAAAAGGATCCTTGTTGTTACTTCAAGAAATACACTGATTCATATGTCTTTCTACTCTTGTATGTGGATGATATGTTGATTGCAGGATCTAGTATGAGGGAGATTAACAATCTGAAGACAAGGCTGTCTGCAGCATTTGAGATGAAAGATTTGGGTCCAGCGAATCAGATTTTGGGGATGAAGATTTCTCGGGATAGATCTGGTGGCACTTTAAATCTATCTCAGGAGTTGTACATTGAGAAGGTGCTGAGCAGATTCAGGGTTAATGATGCTAAACCCAGGACTACTCCATTGGCAAATCACTTTAAACTGTCAAAGGAGCAGTCCCCCAAGACTGCCGAGGAACGTGATCAGATGGCACTTGTTCCATATGCTTCAGCAGTTGGTAGTTTAATGTATGCTATGGTCTGCACCAGACCTGATATAGCACATGCAGTGGGAGTTGTTAGCAGGTACATGGCGAACCCTGGGAAAGAGCATTGGGAAGCTGTGAAGTGGCTTCTGAGATATCTGAGAGGTACATCCAGTACTTCACTTTGTTTTGGCAAAGGCGCGGTGACTCTACAAGGTTTTGTGGATGCTGATCTTGGTGGGGATGTTGACTCGAGCAAGAGTACATTCGGTTACATTTACACGATAGGTGGAACAGCAGTGAGTTGGATGTCCAGGCTTCAGAAGTGTGTTTCTCTTTCATCTACTGAAGCTGAGTATGTGGCAATAGCGGAAGCTGGGAAAGAGATGATATGGCTGGCAGATTATCTTGAGGAATTGGGCAAGAAGCAGAGCGAGAAGATTCTTTACTCAGATAGCCAGAGTGCCATACAGTTGGTGAAAAATCCAGTCTATCATTCGAAGACAAAGCACATCAGAAGGCGATACCATTTCACTCGCAAGGCAGTGGAGGATGGTGATATGTGCTTGGAGAAGATAGAGGGTGCAAAGAACCCGGCAGACATGTTGACGAAATGTGTTGATGTTGGGAAACTGGGGTTATGCAAAACCTCGGTTGGTCTTTTGTAGTTGTTGCTACAGATGTTGCGGTGCGGTAAAGATGTTGATGATGAAGAGATATTTTTTTTGAGATTTTTTTTTTGGTGACTGAATCAGTCTCCAAGTGGGAGAATTGTTACCACGAATATAAATATTAATATAAATATACCCACCGCCGTGGAAGTTCACTCACGGGGTGTTACCACGAATTATTTTCTCTCTCTAGATTTCTCTCTCTCTCTCTCCAGATCTCTCATCTCTTTCTTCTTGAAATTCTTGTGTTCTTGAAACTTCAAGTGTGTGTGAATTAGATCCTAACAATATCTATATTGCAAATTGCATTTTTTTAACAAAGTAATTGCCAGCCTACTGATTTGAAATTTGTTAAGTCGATTGGTTTACAAAACACTCAACAATAGAAGATTTCACTTGTACCAAATTGTATAGTTACTATCATTGCGTATGCTGATTTTGATTGCATACAACTAGCCATATCCAATAAAGTCAACTAGCATATTATATTACTATTGGAATCAACTAGCCATATCTAAAACTGCCGACTTGATTATTTTTAGGAAAAAAAAAATGATCTTGTCAAGCTACCGAGTCTTCATTGACCTGGTCAGCTTATGAAGAGTTTATGCACCTTTACAGTACAGCCCCAAAGAAAAGAAAAGAGGAGCTTGTCATTAGCGGAAAAGTAAAAGAAAAAACACAAGATTTCGCGTGGTTCAGCTCAAAGAGTTCCTACATAGAACAACTGCCTTATAGGCCCTAACAAGACCAATTACATGCATCAACAATGAAAAGTCAAACATATAATGGGTGTTGAATGTTTGTTGTAAATCATTCTAATTACCTTCTGTAAACAAATTTAGATTCATGGAGTATTGGGACTCGAAAAGGATAGATAAGACTAAGTATATTAAGCATTTTTCACACTGGAAACAACAAAGTATGATATAGCTATTTATATCACAGTCAACATAGGTGGTCGTTATATACTAGTAATTGCTCGAAGTTTTCTGGAACATATCTATATAGCAAATTGCATTTTCTAATAAAGCTGGAAAGTCAACTAGCTTATTATATAACTATTAGAAATCAACTAGCCATTTATAATAGTTGACTTGATTATTTTTAAGGAAAAAATTATCTTGTTCAAGCTACTGAGTCTTCTTTGACCTGGTTAGCTTCTGAAAAGTTTACGCACCCTTACACAGCCCCAAAAGAAAAGAGGAGCTGATTGTTAACAGAGAAGTAAAAGAAAAAAAAAGAGTTAACGTGGTTAGGATCAATGTAACCCTACGTCCATTAGAGAACAACTGCTTTTAAATTTTATTAACAAAGAAAGGGAGAATATCACAGTTACACCTAAGAGAATTGCTCTCTCAATTCTACTTTTACAACAATTTTATGATTTGGGGATTAGTTGTTTTACAAATGAGTGGTGAAAATCTGCAGGAATCCCATTTGATAAAGTAATGGTAGCGTTTTTTCCTCGATAATGTTGATGGAACACAAAAGGTTTGTTAATTCCAAATTTTGGAAATTTTAGATCTTTAGGAATAGTACAAACCATCATAGCCAAATACCTTTATGAAGATAGGTGTACTAATTCACTAGGTAAATCGTAGCAGCTAACTTTCTCCAAGTCCAGTACTCTAAAAAGTTTGAAATGATTTAGTCTTAATGCAAGACAATCTATGCTTATGCTGAACAAAATATGAAGAGAACACATTTTGCTGTGAGAAACAATGGGGCTGAATAGGATACATGATATTTACAAATAACATCCTATAAACAATATGTACAATAATATTCGAATAACCCCTTCAAAGTTCAGACAAACCAAATTTGAATATAAAATCTCAGACCAACATAACAGGGTGGTATTATACATATTCTAGTTTTTGTTCTTGCAAAGTTTTGATGATAAACTCAACCTCAGTTGACATGAAACAAGAATCACAATAACAAGAACAACAACATATGCAATGAGATCTCACAAGTGGAATATGGGGAGGAGGGTTATGTGTATGCAGCCTTACCCCTAGAGTCGGAAACTCACTGTAACACATATCTACATACTTCTTCGTCTAAGTGCAACCGTAGTCAACTGTCACCAATCTGCACAAAAATAAGATTCAACAAATGAATATAATAAGAAGGCCTTTAACGAACTTGGAATGTGCTAAAAAGAAATCTATTTTTTACTCAAAGTTAGGGTGCTTGCTTGTCATCTGAGATCAAGTTTGAGTGTCTTAATAAGGCTGGTGATTTTCATATTCGATCTCACTTGTTCGGAAATAACACATAAGCAGGGTGGATTGAACGGGATATAGAAAAGGAAAATAAAATCTTTATTAAAAGTTACTGTCTCCATTTATCAGTCTATGAAAAGTTAAAATACCTGATAAAATCATATCTGCTCGTCCTTGTCCCAATGCAAATATGCAATGCTCATCAGTATTTTCCCTCGAATTCATCTTTATACAACGAACGAAATCCATACTCCTCCATTCCTCCGGAGAAAGAAAATGTAATAAGCCCATAGTCATTTGGTGTATTACCATTTGCCGTAGATGTATCCCATAAGCTAGCAAGAGGTACCAAGAAAAAATGAATAGTACATCCTGTATCATAATTCGGAAGAGAGGATAATTCTAGTTTTTGGGTCATCCACGGCATTTCCTCATCACGTATGGGAATCAAGTGAGCTGTGGTGTCAATTAGGTTGCCAGAGTAACATACAGCAAATCCCAGCAAGTCATCACGTACATACCAATTTTCAGGCAAGTTGACTGATACAATTTTACCTGTTCCCCGATGGTGGAACCAACTTGGGATCTTATTCCCACAATGCACAACGGTAAACACTCTTAGTGACAAGGAATCTGAAGCGGAGATGAAGCCTTGCTGCAACGAAACGATATCCTGAGACAAGGAACGTGGAAATGATATATACATTGAATTTAGGTCCCTCAATACACTGTCTAGCATGTGAATGTCCGACTTCAGTTTCATGCTTCCGAGGATTTCTGGAAATTCTTCTAAACTAAAGCAATCCCGTAGACACAGATACTTCAGAGAATCGATGCACAGACCTGGAAACCTCTTAAGTTGTATGCAGTTAGTCAATGTTAATCTACAGAGATTTTTGAGAAATCCCAGGGAATGATGAATCTCTTCAAGATTCATACATTTTATCAGATTCAAAGTCTCCAAGTTTGGCATCCCCGTGAAACCTGGCAACTCTTTAAGCTTCTTGCAGTGTGATAAATTCAAGAATTTAAGAGCGCCAAGTTGGGACATGCTTCGAGGCAAATGCTCAAAATTATTTCCCCAGAGATACAACTCTTTTAACGAGGATAAAGATCCGATGTCTTCCGGAAGTCCTCCATCTACTAGATTGCAGTAATTGAGATTCAGATATTCCAATGAGCATAACCCTTCATTCACCTGCGGAAACACAAAGCACACTCCATCCTTATGGCCTACTTTTGTATTTCCTTTCTCAAAACTCAAGAATTTAAGCTTGTTCAAGCGGATGATGGAAGCCGGAGGCTGCAAGATTAGCCTACTATAGCTGGCATCAAGCTTCTCCAAGTTTTCTAAATCACCTATCTCTTCTGGCAAGATTTCAAGTTTTGGGCAGTACCGCACATGTAGCTTTACCAAACCTTTCAACATGCCAATGCTGCTTGGAAGAGCTACAATGTTGATCAAAAAGCTTAAATCTAGTTCTGTAAGACGCGCTTGGTGCTGAAAAACAGATGATGGTAGTTCTCCTATCGCATTTTTTCTCATTTGAATATCTAACTCCAACGGCTTGATTCTTCCGAGGATTTCAGGAAATTTCTCTAAACTAGAGCAATGTTGTAGATTCAGAGATTCAAGAGATTCCACGTTAACACATGGAAACCTCTTAAGGCTTGCACACCAACTCAAATTTAACTCGATGAGTTTCCTGGAACATCCCAGGGAATGGTGAACCTCTTCAAGATTGCTACATCCCTCCAGATTTAAATACTCCAAATTTGGCATCCCCGTGAAATCTGGTGTTCGTATCAGGTTTCTAGAGAAGTTGAGATTTATCCTTCGTAGAGACGGAAAATGCTGCTATATACAAAACACAGAAAGAATGACCTTTGTGTTAAATTTACTCCTTAGACTAAAACTAAGTAACAACATTTAGATTATGAGTGTCAACATGTGAAATTAGAAATTGTTTAAGTTTACATTTATATGAAATTACATGTTCAGAAAAAGGTAGACTACCTACACCCCCTTAAACTTGACATGTTTTATTCGGTGCACACTTGAATGTTGCAATTGTCTCAAGTATCCCCTACTCTTCTCGCTGGTTATTAAGACACTCAACACGAAGCACTTGTATTTCACGCCGTTGCCAATTCAATCAAAGGTGTATTTATGGTCACTAGAATAGTTAAGATGTCTAATTAACACTTGTTGTCAACATTGTGTGTCTACCTATGTATTTAACCACACACACAATAAAAAAATTAAAACTGAATTCAGCAATTGTACCTTTGTGCCAATCCATAAATAATGCAGCATACTGTACTGGAGATCAAGATGAACAAGTCTTTTGGGTTCAAAATTTCCTGGCAATGATTTCCAAGGATACCAAACACACTCAAACCAACGCAAGTTGTTGGGCAGGTACTCAATTGTATCATCATGTGTATGAAAGCGACCGATGTACAGTACTCTAAGCTTTTTCATCTTTTTCATGGTTTTTCTGCTAAAGCATAGATTTTGAATATAATGTAGCCAGATTGCTTCCACTGCTTTTGTCCCCTGATAAAAGAGGATCATTAGTCTACGAAGCATAACTTTGAGTCCAAATATCGTACAAATTTGAAGTTAGTCCAGAGAATGAACTTGGGTTAAACATATTGAACGGCTACTAGACTAATTCATGGCTTAATAACATAAGATAGAAATGCCTACTAAACGAATTAGCCACGTTATGAAATTTATGTTACTTTTGCTTCTCCTACTAAAGTAAACAACTAAAATGGCGTATTTGCAAGAATATGAAGCAAGAGGAACAAATAACTGGAGTTGATTGCCCTATATGTCTTAGGAATATGAAAAACAGAAATTGAATATTATTGCATTGTTTAGCCTACTTACTGTATTGTTGACTATTACTTCTTCGAAATCTTCAGCAGCCCATAGTCTGCTCTGTTCTCCCGAATCTTTTTGCATTTTCACCACATATCTACCCATATCTTGAATCAAGTCATGCATTTCAATCGTATCATTTTTGGAGATGAAAACAAGAGATTTGTCGATTAGGACATCCAATCCGTATTCAACACCAAAATCACAACTTTGAAGGATTTGAATGACTTCTTTTTTCTCATATCCTCGGAAGAAACATGCTATATCTAGAAATATCTTTTGCTCTTCGGGTTCCAGTCCATCATAACTTATTTTGAGTTTTTCGACAATTTCTGAAATCGAGTTATTCTTTATCTGGTCTACAGTTCTTCCCCACTGAGTTAGGCCTTTCTTATGCAACAACAAACCCCACACCTTGAGGGCTAACGGAAGACCTTTAGCATAATTTACTAACTCCAACGAGAACTTCTTAAAACGCTCATCTGGAACTTCCTTTTTGAAAGCATGTTGATTGAACAATTGCATAGCTTCATGATCAGGTAATGTAGGCACTTCATATATTGCATCATCCTTCTCTATCAAATGTCTATTTCTAGTTGTTACAATAACTCTGCTACCATTACCGAACCAACGAAGATCACCTGCTAAATACTCCAAATGATCACTATGATCTATGTCATCAAGCACAATTAGAACCTTCATTGAACCAAGTCTGCTCGGAATTATGCTCTTCCCTTCGTACTTATTATTAACGTAATCATATTTTTTTCTTAAAAGTTCAGATAGAATGACATTTTGTAAAGAATGTATTTGATTCTTTTTTGCATTTTCTTTAACATCTGCAAGAAAACAAGCAGCTTTAAATTGACAAGATAAGGTATCAAAGATGGCTTTAGCTAGCGTTGTTTTACCAACTCCACCTATTCCCCAAATCCCTACAATCCGAACATCGTTGATTTCTATCTGAAGCCTGGATTTTAAGTTCTCTAAATGAGCATTTATTCCCACAACATCTTGCAAAGAAGATAAAGAATACACACTCTTGCATAATTTGGTAGAAATGTAGTCCACGATCTGTTGAATCTTCTCTGATTCGATCCTACATAAATAAGAATATCAATTATGATTTAAATTAAACAGTTTACGACGATTTTTATATTTTTTGTGACTTTAACTCACCCGTCACGAATATCAAATCCTTTTAGATTTGCCACAACAGTTAAAGCTCTCCGTTTGGTTTGGAACATGTGATGGATCCACATCATAGAAAACCGGTATAACAGTTAGTCCATTTTTATCCTTACATTCCATGATCTCCACTAGTTCATTCAAGGACCACCTCGATGCACCATAATTCTTCGAGAAGACGACGAGGGAAACTTGAGACTCTTTGATAGCTTTGACGAGTTCTTCTGGAATCGAATCGCCATGATCTAGCCTTTTCACGTCTTGAAAAGTGAATATTCCCCTGTTTTTCAAACCTTCGTACAAGTGACTTGTAAATGTTCTACGAGTATCTTCACCTCTGAAACTTAGAAAGACATCATACTTCCGCGGAGAACAGTATTGTGAATTACTAAATGATGCCATTAATTCAGTTAACTAGTTGAAACTTGAGAAGAAAGGAAAAAACAAGTGTGGTTCGGGCAGAGTAGTGGTTATGATAATAGTTAATCATTCAGATGGGGTGGATTTATTGCTATTGGACAGACTAACTGCTAGATTTTCATAGGTGTATGATTGGACCAACGTACTTTGGTACATCTCGACTAATTACGTAAAATATCTACCACTTTTCTCCGGCAACAGTTACATCCGCACAGGCCAGAAGATAAGAACAATCGCCTAATATTTTTTTCTCCACCTAAATATCACGTTTATGTGAGCTTTCTATCTGAATTATAAATTCATTTTTTCTGTTTGAGCTGTCACTATTTATCAATATACAAAAACTATAAGTGATTCTCTTTTTCATAACTAAAAGAACATTGTAGAAAATTTGTGTGTTTTTGAAGTCAAATAAAAGACCCACCTGATGTGCACCCCTAAATGGATCTAAACTCTACAGCAACATGGACAGCTAAATGTACAAGTGGATGAAACTGTAGTGAAAAAAGGGGTACTTTATTACAAGCGGAACTGTTAAATAGTCTTTCGTTCTTAATTATTGGTCGCATTTAAATATAAATAGTAGCAATTTTCAAGCATCCAACGCGAATGAAAAACACAAAAATAAAAACAAATTAAAATTACTTTTTTTTTTCAAAAAGAATAATAATTAAGTTGTAAATAAATCTCTATGGTCACTTTTGCCTTTGGGAAAGAAGAAGAAGCTGAAAATGGTTTTATATTTTGGATGGGTTCTCAAACTAGTCCAATCAAGTACACTTTTTTAGTAGTAAAATATCGTTTGATCAGAAACAAGTTATTTGAAATTGGTTATTATTTATCTGCAATATAAATATGAATAATATTATGATTTTAGAATAATTAATTTTGAAATAAGTATATACCGGAATAAACTTGTTCTAAATAATTTAAATTTAATTCTTTTTTATTCCTCATACTAAACGAGTCCCAAAATTAGTGTAAGATGTTAATTAAATAGTTGAACAATATTTCATTTACTTTTTTATACTTTTATTTATATTATAATAAAAAACAATCTATCGAAAATAATTGCTCTAACTTCACACTTAATAATATAATGTATTTACATACACTTTAGTTATTGCTGTTGTGAACATTTAGGGCTTTACTCATATCTAAAACTGACAAAATCGGCCCACATTCAAATTTGACCTAATATGATTTGGAAAAAAGCCCAAAATTACGCCGCCATCCAGACCTATAATTTCCCATCTATAAAACCTTCACATCGTCCCTTCCCTTCTTCCATCGCTGCAACCTTATTCTTCCATTTTTTCCGATGGTTTAAAGTTACTTAATTTGTTGAGTTGTGTTTGCATTTATTTTGTTCGTTTTCATCGAATTTTCTGAAAAATATAACCTGATGATTCACTTTAGAATTTGGGGCGGGTTTGATTTTTGATAGCCGCATAATCCAAAATGTGAAAAAAAATCATCAGAAATTAAGCCATTTTTGTTGATTTTTTAGCAGTATGAGTTTTTCTTTGAAAGAATCATATTGCTTTATTATCCGAAAATGGTATTCTCATATCCTATAGCCTTGTAGAGCAGAATCTCTGCTATTACTATTTGGGAATTGCCATGAGAAGTACATTTTTTTTAAAGATCAAATTTTGGCCTATGAGGAGATCTATTATGAAAAAACACCATCTTTCGGGACTGAATGGTATTTTTTTAGTACGTTGATGTTAATTCTGCAATTCTGAGGCCAATTTGATAAATTAGAGTGTAAACTAAACTAATATTATTATTTTTTTTACTTGTGTGATTTAATGTGTGCTTATGGACGGTCAAGTGCTGTTTAGATGAATTAACAACAGTACTTAACAAAAATACATAAGCTATATTGAAAATTCATTAGGGTTCCTTGTTCATGTCTTTTCTTGAGTTTCAATCAGGAAGGCTATCCCCTCTAGTGACTGATATTGTTTTTGCAGACAATTTATTTTCTTTTCGTTAGAGTTATGCAGGTATTTGTTACGTGGTTTGCTTTAGTGGAACACAATTTATAAACAACAATAATAACTCACCTTCAACGACATGTATGTGCAAATGCACTGGAATTTGATCTGCTATTAATGAATATTCATTGGTAAAACAAAAAGAACTTAATTTGTGAACCTTAAGCAACTCTGGAAAACTAAAATTGTTATAAAATGGCCCAAACTTCTCTTGGACACAACAATTTGAACAAGTGATGAAGTAAACAAATACTAGCTAATGAATTGTCATTTCATTTTATGCAAATGAAAAGTGATGAACTTTATTGGAGTTTTGACATGTTGCGAATCTTCTTGAAAGAGAAGGGTATCTTATAAATACATAAATAAGTCGATTGGATCTAATCTCTTAGCAAAATGTCTATCTAAACCCAGTACTTTTGAAGTGAAATATAATATATATGTGCAAACCTGCTAAAATTTTCAGCAAATAGTAACACAACTTACTTTTAGAGGGTAGCATGAACAGTTCTGGGCTTCAATTGAGCAATAGTAAAAAGAAATCTGGTGCACAAAACAATCCCATGATCACGCAGGTCTGGGGAAGAACTGCAAATCCAGGGGTGTTATATATAAATGAAAATCGATGATAAGTAAGGAGGAAAGTTACCACTCACCATAAAGTTGGAGGAAAGTTTCCTTCCACACACCAACTCAAGTTACACGATAGCATAATGCCGATGGTTTGTTCTTTTAAATGAAAATAACACATATCTATAAGATTCTCTTGCTGAACTACTCTGTCACTAACACTTGATTAGGTTTTCAAAAGTTCTCTTCATCTTCTTGGTTGTCATCTGAGGTTAGAAGATGATTTAAAGCGACTTTCGCCTTCTTTGTTTCTTTTGACTTATCCTTGGTTTCATCTTCGTCACCCTTTCTCTTGAGCGATTCATCTTTCCCAGCCACAATTTCCCCTTCCTCACTTGTAGCAGCTTTCTCTATCTTCTCCTCCTGCAAAGAGGACTTTGATTCTGATTCAACCTTGTTCTCTTCATCATTTAGAGCTTCTTTGGAGGATGCAGTTTCAGGTTGACGTAAAATGGAGCTGACTTCTTCGTTGCTTGCGAGATCAAGGGATGTTTTCCCTGCCTTGTTTTTAGTGTTAACATTTGAACCTTTCTTCAGCAAATATTTGACGAGTTCTAGGTGAGACCCTTGGGCAGCATAATGAAGGGCAGTCATACCCTTGCGGTTGCATGATTTGACAGACACTCCAGAACTAACAAGAAGCCTAACAACTTCTAAATGACCTTTTTGAGCAGCAAAGTGAATTGCACCCATGTCATCCATAGCAGCAGCCCCAACATCAGCTTTGTTTTTGCAGAGATAATCCACAATCTGGGCATGGCCAGACCATGCTGCTAGATGGAGCCTGAAGACCGTTTTAAAATGCATTAAACAAGGCGAATCAATTTACAAATAAAAAGTAAAGCAAAGTGATATGAGAAATTACTGGATCAAAGTGACTCGATTCACTTGAGAGTTGGAAAAAAAAAGGAAAGAGTAGACACTAACAGTTATTACCAAAATAAAGCACAGAGGGACATCCAAAACTGGGCACATTATGGTAGTATTGAAGTCAGCAGGGGTCAGAATCTCAAGAGTAAAGAAATTGAAAACCAAACCACAAAAGTGCCATTAATTAAGTAGTTAAATAAAATATCTTCAGAAAAAAAGGAAATTACCGATGAGATAATAGACATATATCAGGTAATGAAATGTTGGTGATAGTGGTGAGAACCAAGTCAGATACAAAGGGACTTACAGAGATAAAGCAATATCATAAAACAATATGTTTCCATCCTTTCTTCTCAGTTATAGACAAAGGAATTTATTGAACCTACAAAAGGCAGTATCATAGATTTTCACTTTCTTTTAGTTTAATGATAATATCTAGTTTGCATCCAGCTCAACTGTCTATCGAGTACACCTAACCCACTTGTAAATGTAGTGTTATGAATCATTTTTTCCAATGTATATTATCTTTTTCAATTATCTCAACATCTTTGTTAGGCCATCAAACAGAACTCTTTGAGTGCAATACTTATGCCTAGGGAGAAAATATGTTCATAGTCAGCAACAATAAGTAGATTTTTTCTATAATGAATATTCTTGGTAACTCAAAGCAGATCTTTCTGACCTAACAGTATGTTAATGTGGGGAGTGAATGTTACAAAGCCAGTAAAAATATAACAATAGCCACAGAATATATTTGGAGCATTACTTTACATGTAAAGGCATAAAACCACTCATAAAGCAAGTGCTAAGAAAGTAGAAGAGATAATCACACAACCTTAGGCTTGTGATAATCACAAAAGACAAATCTTTGCTCGAAAAACTTTGTGAAGATCCCCTTTAAGTATTGCTTACAGAACAACTTGCCTTTCTTTGTCATGCAGTCATGCTCATGGCAAACTCTTCACATATGTTTGAGTTTTACTACAATATATTCACCTTAGGCACTTCCTTTCCCTACTTCTAAAATCATAAGTACATAAGGAGACCGAGTGTAAGCTCCACTGAATGAAGTTTTTTCTCATATACCAATGAATATCCTATAAGGTTATCTCCATGGGCAGACCTCCATACAATCATTCCTTCAGATTGTCACGTCAAATTTTTTAGCACTTAAAACAAAAGTAATACAGATGAAAATTCTACATATTCTTTTTTGGTCTGTAGCACTTCTCAAGGGGCAGGAAACATGGTCAAAGTTCTAGCAGCTTAGGTTTTGATGTCTCTCCATAAATGAAAGAAGATACTAAGACCAAACTTAGAAATTATTTATTGGAACAAGCATCCAAATGGGTAAAGAAAGCCTCACTTTGACAGGTGCCATGCCCTTGAAGTAATTCTTAAAGCTAAAAGTATGGTAGAAGAGGATAAAATGTAATATATTGCCCCCGTGGTAACCCCTCAATCGGCCAAGGTTGGGAGACTTGTATCTTAGGTCACAGAATCAACCCCTGCCACAACTGAAGCAAACAAACTCTGGTATTTTTAAGTGAATAAGGGTAGAGGGGTGGACTCATCATCTTCGAGTTTCGGGGGCTGCAGTAGGCCCAACGTTCTGATTTAGATGGATTTCTCAGTTAGAAAAAAAAAAGAGGCAGATACATATGAACAGAAATTGTGAAAGATCAAGGCCTCCCTGGTTCCTTCAGATTTACTGAGAAGTTTGTAAAATGACATATAATGTGACCTAAAACTAACAGTTCAGTTTTTTAGCATAGCTACAGGTTACATGGATGAGACATCAAATATGGTAAAAAAGGATGTGAATAATCTCGAATACCAAAGCTAGCAGCTTAGAAGTTTACTTGAAAAACGTCTGCAGAAATCTATATATTTTCTCAGACTTGAATATATACATTCCGAACAACATTCACACTTCCGGCATAAACAAGGTTTTGTGTCAATAATGTAGCAAAACTAAAATCAATCAGAAGTCCCTTATCACAACTTAAGTCATAGGTATAAAAGGAAACCAGCATTTACAGTGAGAAATAAAATCAGAAACACCTCAAAAAGTTAATGTCGAATCTTAGTAACTTCTATCAAAACTGGTGGATTTACAATCTTCTTAATAGGAAATACAAAGTAACAGTTATTCAGGAAACCAAATATTCTCAACTTCTATCTAAATTTAGCTAATAATACACTTGCGGTGACGACAAAATGGTGTTTTGTCCTTTGCTTATCACCTTAGCTACCCAGAGAAGGACCCTAGATTCAAATCAGTGGATACAGACCCACAACTCTTTTGCCACAATGGATACAAATGTGTTGTTGCCACAAAACAACATTCGCCAATTAGCTCCTTAACATTTCCCAATTCCTTTTTTTCTGGATAAGTTCGTTAAAGTGAAATTCTAGAAATACCCACCATCAAAAAGATTCACAATTCCATCTTCAATCATTTTCTTGATACTACAATTCAAATTTAGATATTCAGTAACGTATTACACCCTCATAGTTCCCACCAACGAAAATATATGATTTTCTATAAACGACAAGTGTTCTGCCCTTGCTTATCACCTTAGCTACTCCACAATGGACCCTAGATTTCAAACTCAGTGAGTGCAAACTCAGTACTCTTTCGCAGCAATGGTACAAATGTGCTCTTACCACAAAACAACATTCCCCAATTAGCTCTCAGATACATCTCACCTTAGATACCACGCGGAACCCCATTCCCACCTTGCTTATCACCTTAACTACTCCGAGGGGACCCTAGATTTTAAACCAGTGGATGCAGACTCATTACTCTTTCGCCACAATAGTACAAATGTGCAGTTGGCACAAATGAACATTCCCCAATTAACTATCAATTCCTTTTTATTTTCTCGTTTATCCCCAAACTAGAAATACCCACTACCAAAAATCTTCATAATTACATCTTCAATCATTTTATCGAATCTCAAAAATCCGAATTTAGCTGTTTTAGCAATGAATTAGACCCTATTAGTACGATCCCACCTTCAACTACCCATTTTGTGAAACCCCATTTAGTTTTCAAGTCTAAATTCATCAAAACAAACATATAAACAATAAAAAGTTTTACTTTTGAAGAAGGAGATTAACGAAAACATACGGTGTACGAGAGTGTTTATCCCTAGTGTTGACAGCTAAAGGATTGGTGCTGCATAGTGTTTGAACAGCGTTAAGATCCCCAGATCGAGCCGCCGCGTGCAGTTCTTCGTTCCTATCATTGGATTGTCTCTTAGGGTTCCCCATTTTTGTGAAATTGGAGCTTGGAACTAAAGATGAAGTTTTTTTTAAGGGGAGTGAGGCAATTTAAGAAAGAGGGAAGATTTTGTTGAATGAGAAGAGGGAATCAATTTATATGTCTTTTTTTCTCCTCAAATACATGCCTAGTATATTTATATTTATTTCTTTTTTTTCGTGAGTTTCATACAGTATTAGTCTATTATTTTCTTTATTTATTTAAATTATTACTCAAATTATATACTTGAATACACTTTGATAATGAATTGATTAAATATTTAATTTCATTCAATAATAGATTCATTTACGTCAATTCAATATCAAGATGTGTTCTAATACAAATAAAGAACTTGTTTGGTTATGAAACTTATGAGAATGTGATGGTTTAAGTAGATAGATAAAAATAACGGTGGTGATTGAGGTGTAATAGTTACAAGAAGGTGATCATATAGGTGTTTTTGTTTATGTATACGAGTGTTTGAAAAAAATGATCGTTACAAAAATATTATAGTAATTACAAGGTTGGTTCAAATGTGTTCTCATTTATTAATGATGGAAGCTCTCTAATATATCAATATTTTGCATAGTGAAAAATAGTTAAATTTATCCTTGAACTGTGAAATAATATAAATGGCCGTTAAACTTTGAAGAAGAGAGTCACTTTCTTGTAATTATAACATTGTCTTCTTCAACACTTGAACCTTCAACGACAATGTTTTTAGCTCCACGTTCAAATTAATCATTCGCAAGCTTTAAATCATCACAAATAAGACTGATACAATAAACTATCGTATCGATAGTTAAATCTTTATTTCTAGTAAAACTCTATCAACATAACTCTACCACTCATTTGTCTCATCTATATATAGTGATGTCAAAGCTCCACATTGAACTCATAAATATTAAAAACAAACTTAGGTACACATTATTTAACTTTTAAATAGTTGAGTGTCAAATATTCTTTTGACAGAGATAAATAGTGTTCACAAGAAAAAAAATTATAAAATGAAAGTGTACACAAAACATTTAAAGTACGTATATATTTTATGAAATATATTTTTTTTTTTGTTCTATAAGTAGTATCAAAGTGACTTAGTAATGGAGTAATGATGATCTTCAAGCGATGGCTTCAAGAGAAGTTAGCTAGGCTACAATTAAAAATTATGAAGTGAATTCAAAATAAAAATAATTTCAAAATTTCACAAAATTTAATTCCGTAAAAATTGAAAATACTTTCATAAAAAAATATATTTCACACCCTAGCTAAATCTTATACTTGGGGATGTAATTTTCACATGCATATATATAATGTATTTTTGCTCATGCAATGTAGTTGAAATATCAAATAACCCTATATAGTTGAGTTACTACAATAATATTATTATATTATTATTATTATTGATTATTATTATTATTAAATAGTAATTTAAGTTTCATAATAGAAAACTTTTTACATACCACTAAAATGTTACCTTAATAATTTGAAATGCATTTATGAGTATTCCTTTTGCCATTATCATTGAATTGCATTAACAATTTTTCTTCTTAATTGCTGATATTTGAGTACTTAAAACAATTACCGTTTTAGATTAAAAAGCCTTAAACATTAGAGCATATGAAGAGAAAATTTAGAGCATATGGAGAGATTCATACAATATCAGTATTTAAATGAAGAGAATACATGGTTAGATGTTACAATTTATTATTTTTCACTTCTTAATGACTTTAATTGCTAAAATTTTTAGCTTCTAAAATTAAATACATTAATTCACAACCTTTCATATACACAATTTCTCTCTTTATAAATTGAATAGAAAATATTAATCCATTACACTTTATATTTTCACATCTTATAGTTCTTCTGTAATCTTTTATTCATTGGTCATTTTTTTTCTTATTGATATATTGCTTTGTTTAATTAACTTCTTTCATTTTGTATGAAAATATAGTGTTAGATACTTGACAATCTTGACAAATCATATAATTGAAGTAGTAATGTTTTTTTTATCAATAAATGTAGTGTATCCCACATGATTAAAAAAGTTTATCAATAGAATCAGAAATTCTTCAGATTCTATTGATCTTGCAACCTTAGTTGAATGTTTTACCAAAAATATCATTTTTACCCTTTAAATATTGTATAAAGCATTAATTATTCTAAAATAATTATATCATTTGAAATGTTTGGTATTAAATAACATGGGATACACATGCAACGTACATGTTCGAGAACTAATCATATTATATGTGAGTTGCATGAATTTCCTATATCAATTATTCTAAAAAGAAGAACAGAAATTATGATCGAACACAAAAATTTGAAAAGAAACCCCCTCTTTTTATTTGAAAAATATTTTCTACATGAAGATACATAGGATAAAGATATTTTATATATGTAATTTTATTGTATATTCACTTACTAAATCTATAAAAAAAAATTTATAACCCAATTGAAAACATCACCTTTTAGAATAGATACAATATACTATTCAAATTTAATCAAACGCTCAAGAAAAATAAAAAAAATAAATAAAAACACATTTTTTTCTCGTGAATTCTCTAGAGCATTTTGGAAGAGCTTTAGAAACGTGATATTCACGTGTAATACGTTATACTTTTTTTTAAAACAATAATATTTTAATTTTAAGAACCTAACCGTTTTTGTTTTTATATTTCAATTAAATTACCGGGTTCCATACCGTGGATTTTTGGCTCCCGGTTTTTGTTTCTCTGTTTTCTCCTACAAGCGGTAATCCCACTATAAATAGCGCTTAGTTTTCCCAAATTCTTCATCAGTTGTTTTTCAGATTCACAAATAGGGAAAATTTGATATCTAAAAAATTTTGATTTCTAAACTTTGGAATCAATGATGAATGTTGTTTTTGCTGCAGTTTTCAGGTATTTTTTTTTTAATGGGCGTGGAAGAAATTGTGTGAATTTACTAATTTTCTCTCGAATTCTCCGCAGCATTTTGGTAGTTTTGATCTACTTGTAATTAAATTTGATATAGAAACTCAAAACTCGAAATCTCCGCAGGATTTTTGTGAGTTTGATCTACCTGCACTTTGATTTGATATCGAAACTTTGAATCTACCATGAATGTTGTTTTTGCTGCAGTTTTCATGTATTTTTTTCACTGTGAAGTGGCATAGAAGAAATTGGATGAAGTTAATAAGTTTTCGCTCGAATCTCCGCAGGATTTTGGTGAGTTTGATCTACCTGCGTATCAGTTTGATATCGAAATTTTGAATCTATGATAGAATGTTGTTTTTGCTGCAGTTTTCATGTATTTTTTTCATTGTGTAATGGGGTAGAAGAAATTGGATTAAGTTAATAAGTTTTCGCTCGGAATCTCCGCAGGTTTCGGTGAGTTTGATTTATCTGCGTTTCATAAAAAAAATTTCCCACTTATAAAACAAAAACAAGTGAAAATTATATAACTAAACTTTCAATTCATGATTTTTTTTGCTACAGTTCAAACTGCATGTGTTTGTATTAATTAAATTTTCATTTAGGAGGTGAATGGACTACTGAAATTTACTATTTGTGTAATTTTAGTTTCATGGAGAAGGTGAAATGGTGTAGAAGAAGTTGATTAAGTTTCTTACATTCCCCGCGGCATTTTGGTAAGTTTGAGCTTGCTCTAATACATACCGCCTCAAAAAAATGCTGAAGGACTCACCCAAAATGTCACACTACGAAATGGTAAAGAAAGACAGTCACCCAAGAAAGTTTAGGAAAAGTTGCTAGGTGGGCATAGGTAACCTTGAAAATGCGAGCTGCACCAACAGGATTGTCCTCCGTCATACATTGGCGAATTGGGGGGCTGAAATCCATGAGCCTAAACTATAGCCCTCGCCTTTGGAATGGTTGCATACAAATATTGTGGTGATATGGTCCAACTCAATTTTCTATTTTTCCAATCACGTGCACACAAAAACCAAGCTGGCTCTAGTTATTTAATGACACACAGTGAGTGGAGTTCAAGAGAGGGCTACAGTTTGGCTCATGGATTTTAGCAACCCATTTCTCCATGTTTGTCAGACGACAATACTGTTGGACCAACTTGCATTTTCGGGATCACTTTTGTCCGGCAAGCAACCTTTTCTGAAACTTGCTTAGGTGATTTTCTTCTTCCCTGTATGTAGTGAAACATTTTTGGGGAAAATGATACTGATTTGGTAGACAATTGAGTCAAGTTAATCAGCATGTTTTAGGGGCAGTCCTATTTGTAGTTGAGATAAAAGAGGTATCTAGTGCTTACTCTTAACTCTTTTAATTTTCTTCTTAACTTTTGTGTAATATATTATACTTTTCATTGAATTTATTTTGGTATTACATGGTAATGGTTTAGTGTTGTTTTTAACGGACGAATTCAATTATACATAACCTTTTATTTTAATCTATTGATTTCACATCTATAATGTTATCCTCTTCTACTATTTTTGTGTAATTATTTTATATATGTTTCTGATTGATCATAGCATGTGTTTGTGTTAATCATATTTTTATCGAGTAGGTGAGATGGCGTAGAAGAAATTGGATTAATTTCCTAGTCTTAATTTTAAGTTGAATTAGTAAAAATAGATATTTCTCTTTTATACTTCTTCTACTTTGTCAAAAAAATATTTTTTGAATCAGAAAATAATCATGTCTTGTAATTCGAAGTGAAAGTCTATGTCTAAACTTTGAATCCACGATGAGTTTAATCTTCCTGTGCTTCAATTTGATATCGAAATTTTGAATCTATGATAGAATGTTGTTTTTGCTGCAGTTTTCATGTATTTTTTTCATTGTGAAATGGGGTAGAAGAAATTGGATTAAGTTAATAAGTTTTCGCTCGAAATCTCTGCAGGTTTCGGTGAGTTTGATCTATCTGCGTTTCATCAAAAAAATTTCCCACAGATAAAACAAAAACAAGTGAAAATTATATAACTAAACTTTCAATTCATGATTTTTATTTTGCTACAGTTCAAACTGTATGTGTTTGTGTTAATTAAATTTTCATTTAGGAGGTGAATGGACTACTGAAATTTACTATTTGTGTAATTTTAGTTTCATGGAGAAGGTGAAATGGTGTAGAAGAAGTTGATTAAGTTTCTTACATTCCCCGCGGCATTTTGGTAAGTTTGAGCTTGCTCTAATACATACCGCCTCAAAAAAATGCTGAAGGACTCACCCAACATGTCACACTACTAAATGGTAAAGAAAGACAGTCACCCAAGAAAGTTTAGGAAAAGTTGCTGGGTGGACAAAGGTAACCTTGAAAATGCGAGCTGCACCAACAGGATTGTCCTCCGTCATACATTGGCGAATTGGGGGGCTGAAATCCATGAGCCTAAACTATAGCCCTCGCCTTTGGCATGGTTGCATACAAATATTGTGGTGATAAGGTCCAACTCAATTTTCTATTTTCCCAATCACGTGCACACAAAAACCAAGCTGGCTCTAGTTATTTAATGACACACAGTGAGTGGAGTTCAAGAGACGGCTACAGTTTGGCTCATGGATTTTAGCAACCCATTTCTCCATGTTTGTCAGACGACAATACTGTTAGACCAACTTGCATTATCGGAATCACTTTTGTCTCGCCAGCAACCTTTTCTGAAACTTGCTTAGGTGATTTTCTTCTTCCCTGTATGTAGTGGAACATTTTTGGGGAAAATGAGACTGATTTGGTAGACAATTGAGTCAAGTTATTCAGCATGTTTTTTGGGCAGTACTATTTGTAGTTAAGATAAAAGAGGTATGTAGTACTTTTGTGTAATATATTATACACTTCATTGAATTCATTTTGGTATTACATGGTAATGGTTTAGTGTTTTTAACGGACGAATTCTATTGATAAAACAAGAAAAGTCAATTATACATAACCTTTTATTTTAATCTATTGATTTCACATCTATAATGTTATCCTCTTCTACTATTTTTGTGTAATTATTTTATAATATATGTTTCCGATTGATCATAGCATGTGTTTCTGTTAATATGTTTTTATCGAGTAGGTGAGATGGCGTAGAAGAAATTGGATTAATTCTCTAGTGTTCTCTAGGACTCTTTGCAGTATTTCGGTGAGTTTGAACTTCTTCTACTTTGTCAAATTATTTTTTTTGAATCAGAAAATAATCACGTCTTGTAATTCGAAGTGAAAGTCTATGTCTAAACTTTGAATCCACGATGAGTTATGTTTTTTCTGCAGTATTCTCTAATTCCTTTTGAAGAATCAATTCACTAAAAATAGTTCCTTAAGTTTAAATTTTTAAATTTCTCAATTGAATGGGCTCAATTTTAGTCCAACTTATGGCGTACTTGTTTTTTTGAGGTGTTAATAGGTGGAGGGGAAGGAGAATGGGAAATTATAAGGTATGGAATGGAATGTCACCAACATCATCTGGTATTGTTGTTTTTTATATTTTTTTTTTGCAGGCTTTCTATTGCTTAACTTATTGGTTGTTATGTTTACTTCCTATTTTCTTCTTTTGTATACTTAAATTTGTTGTATTTGCGTTGCAAGTCTTTCGGAAAACATTCTTTCTATCTCCACGAGGTAGTAGTAAAGCATGCAGTCACTTTACCCTACGCTGACCCCATCAATAGGATGTTTTATGTGCAAGTCACCACTATAATGTCATTTCATTTATGAATTCCTCTTTTAGTATTGAAAATGGAAGTCTATATTTCTTTCTAAAAGAGAAGAAAACCTAAGGAAGTACCACATTGTCCACTTTTGGCAATCTTTGCATGAGACCAAACAAAGATAATTGATTGCTTTTGACAAGTAGGAGAAATCAAATTCCTTCATTTTTTTTCCTTCTTAACTAAAAATACAGCACCTAAAACATGCTAAACAACTCAAAGGAGTTCTATTCCAATTTCCATATCAATTCCATTTGCCCAAAAAATATTATATTACTATACCGAAAAGAAGAAAATCATCCGAGCACCTTTAAGAAAAGGTTGCATATGAGGCAAAAGTGGTCCTGGAAATGCTAGTTGCACGTACAAAGGTGTTTCCTTTGTACGTGCAACTGGCATTCTCAGGGCCAGCTTCGCCTCACATGCAACCCCTTTCTTTTCTGAAACTTGCGGAGGTGATTTTCTTCTTCCTAATATAGTAGTGTAACATTGTTGAGGAAACGGGATTGATTTGGAAGAGAACTGAGTTCAAGTTGTTCAACATGTTTTAGGGGCGCAGTATTTGTAGTTAAGAGGAAAAAATGGAGGAATTTGATTTTTCCTACATACATGTGAACTTGGAATATTTACTTATACTTGTCAAAACAATCAAACATGTTGCTTGTAATAGTAATTAGCACGGGAGTTATGCATGCATATGTTTTGGTCTCATGCAATACACCTCAGAGTACTTCCTTTTTTAACTTTTCCAATTTTTAAGCTAACCAAAATTTTTACTTTTTTTGTCTTCTTTCAAGGTGAATGAATTTGAATGTTTATATGAAAAAAAAAATGAAGTAAACCCTAACGTTAGTGCTGAAAAAGTTGAATGTGGATAATTATGGACTAGAGAACTTGAGTTACGGACTTGTAGTTTGCTGGTGTGTATTTTTGAGCAAAGCAGGCCATTATTAAAATTAATTTACCAAGATAATATGTTTTTTTGAAATAATACTAAACTAGTAACCTTTTAGCTAATATTTTATTCAAGAAAATTCAACAACAAAAAGACAAAAATCTAACAGAGTAAACAAACATAAAACATTATTGTCAATAACGTTTCATAATTCGTTACTCTGAAGTATGTTACACCTCTATACATGGAAGAAGAAAATCAACCAAGCAAGTTTCAGGAAAAGGTTGCATGTGAGAAAAAGGCGACTTTGGAAATGCTAGTTGCACGTACAAGGATGTTCTACAACGGACGTAGGGTAAGTGGATGGCTGAAATTCGTTAGCCTAACCGTGGCCGTGGAAATGCTTCTCTGCAGGACAAGCTTCATTTCCATTACCGGATATCAAAAGAAAGGTTGAAAAGGACAACAATGTAGAGGATTTGGTGGAGAGTGGAAAGATTTGAATGCAAACTTATCGAAGATTGATCATCATGGATTTAAGCCACCCACTTACCCCACGTGCGTTGTCAAACGCCTTTGTAAGTGCGCGCAACTAGCATTCTCAGGTCGGACCTTTGTCTTGCGTGCAACTTTTCCTGAAACTCTGCTTGGTTTTTCTTCCAAAATGAGATCGATTTGCAAGAGAATTTAGTTACTGCTGTTAACTTTTGATTCCCGGTTTACTACATCAGCTGCATAGTCATTCATTCCTTGTTTGAATTTTCTGATTTATTGTTTCTTTGCATATGTATTATTGTATGTAGGGAAAAGGGTCTGATATACCCCCTCAACTTTGTCATTTGGAGCTAATATACCTCTCGTTATAAAAGTGGCTCATATATGCCCTTACCGTTATACAAACGGCTCACATATACCCCTGCCGTTACAAAATGGCTCACATATACCCTTCATTTAACGGAAGTTAAAAAATTAGTTTTAAATTTATATTTATTACTTCTAAATTTTTTTCAAAAATTATTTAGGGGTATATATATATTCTTCTATCAAAGTTCAAGGTATATTTTAATTTTTTTTCATACATAAATTATTTTTTGACTTCTTTTATTATAATTATTTGAATTTCTTATTCTTATTTTGTTTTTTCTTTCATTCCTTAGTTTAAAGAATAAAAAATTAAACTATTTTTTTGTGTGTATT
The DNA here is from genome assembly GCA_032847665.1 of Solanum chilense. Lineage (NCBI taxonomy): Eukaryota > Viridiplantae > Streptophyta > Magnoliopsida > Solanales > Solanaceae > Solanum > Solanum chilense. The sequence continues at coordinate 927,640 of CM064970.1, forward strand.
GTAATTTAATTTCGTGTTCGAAGAAAAAATTTGGTCATCTACAATAAGTTTTACAAGAATATTAGTGAAACATAAATAAATTTGATTATCAAAATAATAATTATAAATTAGTCATTAAAACAAAAAAAATTAAAAAAAAATATGTTTGACGAGGATTAAATTTACTCATATGGGATTATATTTTTTAGAAAAAATTAATAAAAATTTAGATTAAAATTATTATTTTTTTCATTTCCGTTAGAGGAAAAGGGTATATGTGAGCCATTTGTTTACAAGTAGGGGTATATATGAGCCACTTTCATAACAAGGGGTATATCAGCTTTAAATAACAAAGTTGAGGGGTATATCAGACCCTTTTCCCTTGTATGTATTACATCTTTTATTTAGGAAGTTGGGGTTTCAAGAATGGAGATGGAACTTATGGAACTGGAATATAAGACCGCAACTCCTATCTCGAAGATACAACGCCAACTCAGCAATATGCAGGCATGAAAAATGAACGGATGGATTCGGGTAGAAGATGTATTGGAGCCAAAATTATGAAGAGAAAATGCAGCAAAGGGCCGAAATTCAGTCAGCCAAAGTCACATGACAAGCACATGTGATTGTTATCTTTTTGTAACCACTTGCGTCCAGATTCATTATAACTATTGTATGCATTTGAGATTTTGAAATTTCAATATTTTTTATCAACTAAGGATGTCAACTGAAGATTAATATAGTGGGCTGATAGCTTGATAAGTGTTAAACATGTGTCATTACACTATGCAATGTAAAACACAAGGCTACCATATGGTCTATCAATAGACAGCCTTGGTGTTGGACGATTTGGAGACAATTGTGAAGAATTAAGTCTTGAATTTTACTAAGACAATTAGAAAAAACCTAAGGATTTTAAAAAGTATTAAAGGCAGCAATCGACTTGTGATTGTGCCTTATGTTGAAGTCAAAGTCAAAGTTGGGATACACTTGTTATCCTAACGAGTGAGTTTCTTTTGTATTATTTTATATATTAATATAAATGTTGGGTTTGCCTATGTATCTTGTGAATTTCAATGTTAAGCTTTGAAAATAATTTAAGGCAGAAAATAAAGAAAAAGACATTATTAAACGTTAAGTAGTATAGGTTGCAAATTGACTGAGTTAAGTGTGGACCTTGACTGCCGCATAGTGGGCTAACCTCTTGCATTGAATTTGGGTGAAGTAATCTGTCCTTATGACATTCCATGCAAATAACAAATAAAAGTAAAAAGAGATACCCAGCTATTTGGCCTACTAGATTAGGCTTCATATTTCAACTCCGAGGTCTGGATTTCAAACCTTGTCAACATCATATTGTCGTAAAAAAAAAAGTAAAAAGAGATCATAATTCATACATCAACTTTTCATAACTTTTCATAGCTTTTCATGGATCATAAACAAAATCAATGAACTAATGTTCCATTATCGCGATGAATATCAGGAAGGTCAGGACTAATGGAGAACTTCAACCATTTCTTCTTCTCGATGTGTTTAAGACATGGCTGCATAACCAACCCGATTGCAATAGCAGCAAGGCTTATTATCATGACTTTAATCGTTGAAAACGCTAAAACAATACCAACGAGTATGGTTGGAGGAATACACAGTACAATGGCTCCGACTGTTCCACCAGGTATCTTGAAAGGGCGCGATGCATTTGGGAACTTTATCCTTAATCGTACGAATGCTATGAATTCCAAGATCATTCCAAAGCAATACAAGAAGTTTTCTGCAGCTACAATCTCTTGAAAGCTCATCCATGAAAGTAAAAGCACACCTGAAGCTGAGAGGAGGATCCCGACTAGAGGTGTTCCATGACGTGATCTCTTGGCAAAGAACTCGGGTAGCATCCCTCTCTCAGCCATACCGAGTAGCTGAAATGAGTCGCTGCTCATTTCCGCTACAAATGTCCCCATGTTTGACAATGCAGCAGCCCCTTGAATCCACCATCTTAGCCACACTCCACCAAGTATTTTCGCAATATCTGAGAAATAGCCATCTGTCCACAGGTCACGCTCGAGTGGAACAGCTCCCGTACCAACTAACAGAGGGAAAAAGTACGATAAAACGACTAGAATCACAGCATAAAACAGAGCTTTAGGCAGAGTTTTCTTCGGGTTACGCACTTCTCCTACTAGAGTACTTATAGAGTCCCAATAATTCAGGTTCCAGAAGAGAGTGTTTAGATACAAATTCCAATCCACACTGTGCACATCCATCACCAACCACCTCGTGGGCGTTAGTTTTGGAATCGAGATCAACCCCATAACAACAAAAGGAAGAATCGACAATACCCCGAGCAGAACAGCAACCCATCCAACAATAGTTAAACCTCTATAGTTCATGTAAGTAAGTACCAAAGTAATGCCTATGACCGCGAGAACACGAGGAAGTCCACCACCTAATGCAGGAACTCCTGATTTCAGATAATCAAGAAACAAGACGGGGTAAAGAGCGTTATCGATCACTCCACTCAACCATTTCACCCAACCTTGTTGAAAGCCCCAGTATGGACCTAATGCAGATGAAACCCAAACAACATATCCGCTATTTTCGGGGAACATGGTGCCTAATTCAGCTGTTATAAGTGCCTCAGGTACACTCCATATAATTGGGAAAACCAAGAAACCAACAAGTGCAAGAAGTGGACCAGCTGCGTGTACAGTGTCTTCAATACCAAATGGTCCACCTGATACTTCATAGAAAATGAGAAAAACCAAAGGCAATAGTGAAAGTTTCCTATCATTATTTGCTCTTGAAGAAGAAACAACTTCATTAATCTCTATGTATTCTGCATTATTACACTCTCCCATTGGAATTGCAGCTTCTTTCTGAGGTAAGTCTCTTACTTTCTGCATTTAGAATCAAATCTTTAACATTACCATTTCACTAAAATCAAGTAAACAACAACAAACATATATACTCAGTGTTATTCAACAAGTGAGAAACGCAGATCTTGCCCCTACCTTTAGAAGATAGAGAGACTGTTTTCGATAGATCCTCAGTGAAAGAAGTCATGGCCAAAAAAAAGAACTAAAGAAAGAAGGACAAAACATTCACAAAAGGAACAGTAACTACAACAAAAGAAGACAATAATCGGGGTACAAGAAATAACAAAAATTATCAGAAATCGAATAACAATAAGCTACAAGAGTAATGCTACAGTTACTAGTATGAAAAGATAAGTGACATTACACTCAATGTAATTTACTAACTTTATATCGTAATCTTTGTTCTTCATAAGCTTCTATCTAAGGTCATATCCTTGATAAGCTATAATTGTGTCATGTCCCATTGATTATCGTGCTAAAGCAAATATAGGTTGCTGCCCTAATCCGTAACCTCCTATCTAAGGTTACGTACTCACTAAGCTATAGTAGTGTCATATCACGTTGATTATCATGCTAAAGCAAATAAAGATTGTTATTCTTATCTAAAATCATATCCTCGATAAGCTACGATTGTGTCAAATCTCATCTAATCATGTCAAATCTCATCTAATCTATCTCTTCCCAAGAATCATCTAACTAAAGCAAATAAAGGAGCAAAATTTGCCAACTTATGACATAGTTCTTCACTAAAAATCAAATCTTTATACACAAACAAAAGCAAAAAAAAATAAAAAAAAATTGTATAGTGGTTCATCAGATTCTTGAACAAGAAGTAAGAAAAAAAACATATATATATCCACTCAAACTATGTTATACATATGGAAGTTTTTTCTTTTTTAAATTAATAATTACCTAAACTGAACTCATCATCTTTAGTTCTTGAATCTGTTCTATGCTGAGATTAAAAAAAAAAAAATTGCAGAAAGTTAAGAGAAAACATAATTCTTTTTTGATAAATTCTATGAGTATTTTGTTCTGCAACACTCTGTTGTTGTTCTGCTGTGTACACTCGCAAGTCACAGCCACCCCACTACATTTTTTTTTTCATTTTTTGTCTTTTTAAGAAAAAGTATCTATTAATTTATTTTTTAAAAAAAATGCTATTTTATTTTATCATCGAATTTGTGTAAAGTTATAGACTTTAAGTTAATTAATTAATTTTAAAAATGATAAAAGTAGAGATAAAAGGGAAGATTATTGGAGATTCTGAAATTAAGAGAAAAAGTAGAGGTAAAAAAATGGAGTAATTAAAAATATTTTATTTATCCGTTTTGAGCGTAGGCTATCATTAACTTGACATAATATATAAATAAATATTCACATATATTTAACTTTAGTTGATTTGTAAGCACTTCAACTTTAAAAATACAAGTAAAAACATATTTACACTTCAACTCATTTTCATTGTGTTAGACTGTTAGTTAAACACCCTAACTTATAACATGATCATCTAGACACCTCAGCATCGAGCGTTCACGAGACATAATGAAACAAGTTATAAAGTGTTTAGTTTATAATCTAGACCAATTAATTGAAATATCTCATTAATTGAAGTATTTAGATCTGCACTCTTTATACCGAAGTGTATGAGACTAAATTTAGATGTTTCTTTTATATATATTATGTTAATATATTTTATAGCACAATTTAAATACTAAAATTTTTCCACTCCAACTGACTTTAAAGAGACATTAGAGGCCCCTATTGTTCTCAACATCATAAAATTTCATCATTATCTCCCTAAAGCTATTTATGTATAATTAAGACAATAAGACACCAAGTTTTTACATTGTAACTCAGAAAAGAAACATGTTTAATAATTATTCTCAAGTGCTTTTGTAGCTTAATTTAGTAAAACAATTTTAATAATCTTTTTCAAAAGTATTTTGTAATAAAGCAACAATAAACAAAGAACATATTGGACTAATTAAACTCTCTCTCTCCTCTAGTTTTTGAGAATATAAATATCTTCCCTCTTTTCTTAATAAAAATATTATATACTTTTATCGTCACAGAATTAACATTATTTTATTTCATATCACGTTCATTAAAGAAAATATTCAACATAAAATATAATTTACTAAATTATTTCTATTTATTAGATGTTTATTGAAAATTGAATACTATTTTCGTAGCCCATAAATTAGATATATTTTAATTAGTGATCATATAGTTAAGAAGAACTGGTTATTTAATATAACATTGTAGTTTAAAACAAGTAATGCTATTTAAAGCCATATTTATTTTAGGAAAAAATTCTTTTTATTAAAATACGGAGTGTAGTTATATTTGTTTTCATGATTATTATATAAAGTTAAACTAAGTCAAGCATGCGTCAATTATTTGTTATAATAATTTATGTCTTTGCATGTGTGTTTTTCTTTTCTTTTCTTTTTTCGTCAAAATTCAAAAATAATTACTATTATTTAAAATTAGTGCACTCATTGTGGCGTGCAGAAAATACTCTTTTTTTATTTTCCAACCAACATATAAACCCCACCAAATCCCATAACATTCAACAAAAACACACAACAAAAACAACATAATAATGTTAAGTTAAATTAGAAAAACTCTTTATGAATAAATAAAATATTTAATAAGTGTCTAAACAATGTGTAATTTGTGCATATATATATATATATATATATATATATATATATATATATATATATATATATATATATATATATATATATATATATTGATTATTCACATATTACACAGTGATTATATATTGATTCAGGGTAAACAGATTTATTCTTTATTAATAATTATGATTTTGCTATCGCATTAATTATACGTTACATATTGGTTAAATTTTGTAAAATTTATATTCTACTATAGCTTTAAAAAATTTGTTCCAAATTGATAATCATCTTTGAAATTCATGACTAAGTTAAAATGAACAATTATTTTCGAGTATATTCTTACATTAAAAATAGAGTGCGTAAAATTTAAGATAAAATCATCAATTTTATTTTATTTATGTGTTGTATTTACTATTTTTTAATAGAGATAAGAATAGCTAAAGTGACCGTCAAATGTACTCAAATGAATAACTCTTTTATCTTTATGATATCAACAACACGTCTTCATTTAATTAACCCCAAAATTTAAAATAAATAAAACTCATATATAAAGTATAACTAATAACACATACTATACCACCCTTAGTTATTAGTACATATATCAACATGAATTTAAATTAATTAAACATTTTAATATAAATATCGAATCACTGAATAAAAAAAATGTAAAGCATGTATAGGAATATATCAAAATAAAAGAGGAATGCAACTTATCTCACCTAAGTTTATAGGAATACAAAGTCTTAATTTTAAGTTGAATTAGTAAAAATAAATATTTCATTTTATATCGTAAACACATAAAAGTAAACTAAAAGGACTAAGAGAACCTTTTGACCAAAAAAAAAATCGAATCTTAAACTCTTTATATCCTGACTTCACCTTACTCATCACATGAAAAAAATGAACAAAGAAAAGTAAAAGAATTAGCCATTTTTTAGGGTAACGATTCGTAACCGTCAGTGAGATTAGTAACTTGAAAAATGAGACAGTTATTTATTGGCACATGTTGAATAATATTGATAGTGAAAAAGGAAAATTATTTTTTACGCTATCAGTATATATATAAATAAATTAATTAATTAATTACCTGATCATCACCATTTTGCACAAATTTATCATTTTGTGCTGTTGTAGGGGAAGAAAGAGCAGATGTTTTTTTTTCAGCTACTGCTACTTGTTGTTGAGCATTAGGAACTTCAATGGAGGATTTTGTTTCTGATTTTATTGTCATATTTTTAAAAAAAAAACACAAAAAAATAAGAGAAGGAGAAAATATATATTAATTTCTTAGTTAAGAAGTGAAGGAAATTAAAATTATAATAGAGAGAAAGGTGGGAAATTTTGTGATTTTTTCATGTTTGATGGAATAATAATAATAATAGTAATAATAATAATAATAATAATAATAATAATAATAATAATAAGACTTAAAAGAAGAAAATTGGAGAGAGTTGTGGGTGATGGTAAGAAGGTGAGACTTATATAGAGTGAGTGATTAGGAAGAAAGTGAGTGTTGTTTAAAGATTTTAATTGATGGGATTTGCCCACTATTAAATATATTATGAAATTGATGTGGCTATTTAGACATGATTATTAAAGATCGCTGTGAAATTAAAATTTAAAAATTTATGACCTCAGTATATATTAGTTTTTTGAGTTACTAATTATATGTTATTTAAAATAAAAATAAAATACGATTTAAAGCGTATGAATTCGATATTTTAAATCTTTTAAATTAAAAGTTTATCAATAAAAAAAAATATAATAAAATTTAAAATTTATAAATTTAAAATTTTAATTATTTCAAGTTGTTAAAAGACAAGGCGAAACAGTATTTAAAGCTTATAAATTTAGTTATTCAATCCTTATGAATTACTAAAAAAATGTCATTGAAGGTAAAGACGAAATAGAATTTGAAGCTTATATATTTAATAAATTGATTCTTTTTGAATTACTGATTTTTATATTAATAACTTATACATATTAAATTTCTTTAAGATAATATAAGCTTTGACCTAAAATTATGGGCAATTATCACAAATAGCTACTAAAATATTTTTACTTAGGCTTCAGTTATAGTTTTCTAGTTAAGATTAGTAGCTACAAGTTAGAGGGAGAAGATAAATGATTTATATATGTATATCTATCGAAATGTATATGTATATATATCAGATAATTATATATATATGTATATGTATTTGTATACCTGGTGAGTTAGATTGAGAGAGGGAGAAGAGAGTAGAGTGAGGCAATTGCATTTGTTTATATGTATATGAATAAATCGTATTTATATATGTATACGTCGAGAAAAGAGGCGAGAGAGAGAAAAAGAGGAGAGAGGAACACATAATTCAACTAAAATTACGATATGAATCAGAATTAATTTAAATTATAACTATATTAGTTAATTAACTAGTAGGTGTTAAGCTAATAATTATAAAAATGACTATTTTATCTATATTTGATTGAACTTTCAGTTTTGAAGTAAGGAATCTAGTAATTATTTATACCAGAATTATAATATTATTATTTTTTATATTATATTAGCAAAATTAGGAAGGTGTATCATTCTTTCTTTCTTGTGTTCCAAATAGAGGCAATAAGTCAAAGGCACAATGGTCATACTCAGATCTATTCATGTATTGGGGATTTCAAATTCAATAATAAATTAATTTATTTGATGTTTCTCTTTTTATTTTTATAATAATTTTAAATAATATATGTTATATGTGAACTGAACTTGAACCAATCCCATCATATGATTAAGCTGTATGGTTGTCTATTATATTCTCTAATTGTGGGGATGGTGGCTGGGGTGTGTTTTTGGGAATTAATTAATTAATTAATAAGTGGGAAATGATGCTTTATTTTGAAGTAATCTGGAAATCATAAAGGAATTTATTAATTTATTCACATATTAAAATCTACAACTCTATTATTCTTATTTAAAATGGTAATTTAAAAATTCAGATTTCGCCTATGATTAAAAATATATTTGGTTTAATTTTAAAATTATGTTTATATTTTATATCTTATAATATAAGTGATCTTAAATAAATTTCTCACATCTTTAACTCTCAAAGTATTAGTTTTTGTTAGGATTATCAAACTCAGCAATTCTTTGTGCCTTCTACTTACTCTTACCAACCAAATACCATAAAAATGAGATTCAATATCTATTATATATTCATAAAAAGAAATTAAGTATGACAGAAAAATTTTCGATAAATTTTGAGCTAATCATAAAGGTTAGCTCATGATATGAAAATTATCCGAAAATTAATAATAACGACTCATTTTATTGATTAATGTGAAACTCTTTTAATGATACAAGCCTCTTGATATTCAGGATCAATAGACAAAGCATGAATAATATAATATGAGCTCAATATTAAAAAATAAAAAATAAAAATGAATATCATAATGAAATAAATAAAAAATATTATAATCAATTTAACTAAAAATTAGCTTTATATGATGTGAATGATCCAAAGTCATATTAAAAAATAATACCTATACATTTTGTAAACATGTGTTAAGAGAATGGCTACTACTTTCTTCCTTTAATTATTAATTAAATCTGTTAAATATTCAAAGCCCACCACAAAAAGTTTAGTCATATATACCTATATTACATGTTTTTTTTTCTTGTAAAATAAGAATTATTACTATTTGTTTTAAATATTTGTGCACATGTTGAAGAACACAAATAGATATGACCCATATGAAATGCAAGCACCTAGACTACTTTGTTCTATATTTTTGTGATTAGTCAAACCAAATTGCATAATATTGACCAACTTTTTGCTTTTGCATATGCACTAAAAATGCATGCTATTAAACACATTTTTTCCAAGGTCTAATATATTATATATTTATTGGCTATCATATATCTATTATTGTTATTGTTTTTTTGTGTGTTAGTTATTTTTTTACTTTTACATTTTCTGTTCTAATTTGCTTCGATGTGATGTGCTTTAAAGATATTTTTATTTTATAGGAATAATTTTGAAGAATAATTACTGATGTGACTTAAATGTTCTTTATTCGAAAATTATGTGGATAAGAAATATATTATTTATGTAAATCAAAATTATTTCTAATAGATATGTCTTATAAATTAGAAACATGACCATTAAGAATATTTCTGTATTTGATATTTGATATTAAGTATTATCAATTTATATATGTTTAGTGCACCCTAACATACTAATTAATACTTCATAAACATTTCTTAAAAAATTACACAAACTTAATTAAATTAACATTTATATACACCAAAGTGAATTTACCATCTAATCTATGTGTTCACGTGAATTCAAAATCGTTTACCCAAATTATATATATAATTAAAGAATCCACTGAATGTCTATTTAACCGTCAATCCAACTATTATTATTATATGTCAACTTAAAATTTTTAGTTATAGAGTTCATAAACTTCCCACAAATTAACCTTTGAAATAGTCAACCAAACCTACACATTGTATTTTATTCCAAGATACTTAAGTATTAATGTCTAAGCATTGTATATATTTTAGAGAAATGACACTCATCAAAACATTAGTGAACAAAAAAGATTTAACACTTTTCCAAATTTCCATTTTTTTTTTCTTTTTTGGGGGGTGGGTGTGGGGGTAGGGGTGGTAGGGCAACAACTTTTATTTTAGTGTTAATTCATTGATCCCACGCGTGACTTTATTTAAAGCTTTTTGAAGATTATTAGCACTTCATATATCCATAAAGCCAAAACATAATTAGGAAAAGCTTTCATAATTTTGTCAAAAAGTTAAAGGACAACATAAGAAGAATTAGAAGAAATTAAAGAAGATTTAATTGATATAAAAAAGGAAATTCAATTGTTGAGTGCTAAGAGCCTTTCATTTGGAGTGCTGAATAATCCTTTATCCTTAATTAGAGGTTTCAGATTCGCGAATCACCTTTATTATGGAGCACTTTTTCCACCAATATAGGACTTCCAACGAAAGTTTAGATTTAGTTAGACTTTAGTGTGAACAATGAACGAAAAGAAAAGAGCCCTCCATTGAGGATCATGCATTATTATTATTATTATTATTATTACTTATTGGTTTTAGCACTTATTTTTTCCTCCTTTTTTTTGTTATTAGGTGAAAGCTACAACTATTATATTTTTGAGTAATTAATTTTATCGTGATTAAGTAATTTAATAAAATGAAACATGCATTAGTTAATCATGATTAAGTGATTAAGTGGATGTGCAAATTCAAATCTACATGCTTAAATATTTTAATTTGATGATCATATGATTTTTGTGCTTAAACTACTAACTTAAATCTGATGACTGAATTTCATGAAGAACAAATTAAAGCCATGTGTATATGCTCAACCAATTAGCTAAAGTAAAAAGTAATTAAATTTTATGATTAGATTTAATTTTTAATTGTGTATAAATATATATTGAATGTATAATTTTTGTATATTTGACTAGCGATTATAACTATAATGCGGTAATTGAAAGGCTTGTATAAAACTCCTAATATAGTGCAAGTATCGTATAGTCATACATTAAAATAATATATAAAAAAGATATATAGATATAATTAATTTATAATATAAATATTATGCACACTTAATCTATAATTTTTATATATTTTAACTATTAATTATAATTATTTTGACTGATCGAGCATATATAAAAGCTTATCATGTATGGCTAGCCTACAACTAGATCAAGTGAAGCCCAACTTTATAATTTAGGATTAATAAAATTGGGCCTTAATTAATTCATATTTAAGGCTGATTTTTCAAATGTCACACTTTTTAGCCTCTATTTTAAAAGTATGTAAGGACATAGAAAACATTTAAGAGTACACTTATTAGGTGTGTTTAGTTTGAGAAGAGTAAACTATACGTAGATTTTATCTTTATCGATATCGTTATTTTAGAGACAGAAGTTATATCTGATTGACCCTTGATCTGCTGAAGAAGATAATTCAAAAAAGAATTAATGGAAATATAAGAAATAAATAGACCCTTGATCAGCTAAAGAATATAATTCAAAAAAGAATTAATGAAAATACAAGAAATAAATAGATAATAATAGAATAATCATATAACAAAACAATATTATAATTGAAGTAAAAAACAACAAATAATAATGATGTCGAAAAACAAGAAATTATTAAAATAATAATACAACTACTAATATGGTGAGAGAACAAGAATACTAGATGATACATTCCACCTAGAAATATTTTTACTATAATTTATGTCATCCATAACGACCTACCTAACTAAAATTATATTCTCGTTAAGCTAGTTGACACTGTGTTCCTTTGAAAAATATATTTCTTAAAAATGGGGAAAATGATCACTTTCTAGACAAGTGACATTCTACGTTATCTATATCCTCCCATCCTTCAACACACCTAGTTTTTACGTTATTTTCATATATAGCCCATTTTCACTACTCCAAACCTACTCCCTTTTTCCTTTTAATAATCTTCATCTAAATTATATATAAATGTTTTCAAAAAATTTATGTTTTTACATATTAATTAAATACATAGTATAAATAATAAACAACTCACTTAAAGGTATAAATGATATCATGTCCATATTAATTTTTCGTTACTCTAGAAAGTAGATCAATCGAGGGGAAGTTTCTAGTGGTGGACTCTACAATTACTTCGTGGCTAAATTATTGCAACACTTGTAAGAATAAAAGTTCTTTTTTATTCCCGATTATGATATAGCAGATGAAATTTATTTTTTTAATCAAAAATTTTAAATTTTCATTTCATATATGAAATATTATACGTAAAAAATATTTTCTTTTAAATAAAACTCTTACACAATACAATTTTAAAATAATTAAACTCAAACCAGAATTCAAATAATTAAACTCTCAATTACTTGCCCCTACCAAACAAAAACAAAAGAAGAAAAAAAAAGTTGACTTCAACTTTTGTCATTTAATTCTAAGAGAAAAAAGTTTAGTCAAGTAAGATTTCTCTAGTTATGTCTAGAAATCACAATTAAATAAGACATCGTTTTCTACCGCCTTAATTTGAAACTTAAATGCACCTTATAATATTTTGTAATATATAAATTTTATGATTTTGAATTAAGAATATATTATCAAAATAATTTATAATTTTATAATTACAAACATATTATGTAAAAGGTTGATTATTTATTCTTGTTATATTATGTTATTTGAAAAATTAAAATTAAATAATTACTTACTAAATAAAGTATTCATTTTTTTTATAATGGACCAAAAAAATAAGCTAAATAAATTGAAACACAGGAAGTAATTACAAACCCTATATAAACAAGTGTCTTATACCCTTTTTGTTTATAAAGAAGTGTCTCAAACTTTCCCTTTTCCTCTAAGTTACTATCCAAACTTCTTGCAATTCTTCAATTAATTTCACTTTAATTCAAATTAGTTCAAATAACAAAGATGATTATACGTGGCGCATCGAGGTTGGTGCGTTCTATGATGTCTCACATTGGTCCACGTTACTATTCAACTATACGTTCGGTGGCCAGAAATGAAGCCGAAAACGGGGTTGTTACTCGTGCATCGTTCAATTTCTTGCATGAAAATTCTATCAAGGGTTTCGAAAAGACGATGATGACATATGTTAGGTATTTTTCAACTACAAAATCGTATAACACAAGTATAATAAACTTGAGCGACAAGGAAAAAAATGAACAAACTAATCAAGAAAAAATTGATCAGAGCGGTGGCGCAGAAGTCAAAGCCACCGGTCTTACTAGTGGTGGAAATAATAATAATAATAATAATAATAATAATAAAGGTATTGTTAGCTATTGGGGTATTCAACCCCCTAAGGTTACAAAAGAAGATGGTACACCATGGAAGTGGAATTGTTTTATGGTACGTAAGTATTATTTTTATTTTATATATGTAATATGTGAACAATTGACCTATTGCATATTTGATTTTTAATGTTATTTAATTATGTTAAAATTTAATATTTTTAATATATTGATTATTTAATTTATTTATTTGTTTATGGATTTTGAATATAGCCATGGGAGACATACAAGGCAGATTTATCAATTGATATGAAAAAACACCACGAGCCTATAACGTTGTTGGATAAAGTGGCTTATTGGACTGTCAAGGCCCTTAGGGTACCCACAGACTTATTCTTTCAGGTAATTTATTTTATTTTACCATTTAATAAGAAAGAACGATCCTAAGCAGATATAAATTAATTGACGTATTTTCTGAGAATCTTTCATATCTGACATGAAAATTCAATATTGTTAGTTATTATAATAATAATAATAATATATCTGGTGTCAGAAGTTGTCTTTGACAAATTTTAAACGATCATAACAATATGCTAGTTCGTCTAATTTATGTTATTTTTATTTTTGTGATTTTGCATATTTTTCAAGATCTATGTAGATTGCCTAACCATATTATGACAAAAAGCTATCTTTTATCACTTACAATTTACACCCCCACCCCCCAAAAAAAATAGTATGAATTTTAATCCTTCAATTATAAATTTAATGAAAATTAACTAAAATTTCAATATTAAATAGTTTCACGTAACTTATATCGATGTTAATTTTAGTAATTTAGTAAGAACAAGAAAAAAAGAAACAACAAATAACCTTAGTTAATCTCTTAATGGGGTTTGGGCCGGGTCAGACACTAGTTTTTCGTCCCTAGCCCAGCCCACTAAACTTTTATCTAGTCCAGCCCCTAACCTCTTAGTAGAGCCGCACTTCAATGGGTTGAGTCGGCCTGACCCTATTGACACCAAAAGTCAATAGTACGAATTTGAACGGTTTTTTTTAATAAAAAATTATATCATATCAATAAATTTCGATCGACTTATAATTATAATATGATGCAGAAGAGGTACGGTTGTCGAGCAATGATGTTGGAAACCGTGGCGGCAGTCCCCGGTATGGTAGGAGGAATGTTATTACACTGTAAATCTTTAAGGCGATTCGAGCACAGTGGTGGTTGGATCAAAGCACTATTAGAAGAAGCAGAAAATGAAAGAATGCACTTAATGACATTTATGGAAGTATCAAAACCAAAATGGTATGAACGTGCACTTGTCTTAATAGTACAAGGCATATTCTTCAATGTCTATTTTATGACTTATATTTTGTCACCAAAATTGGCACATCGAATTGTTGGTTACTTAGAAGAAGAAGCTATTCATTCCTACACACAATTTCTTAAAGAATTAGATGAGGGAAATATTGAAAACGTAGCTGCTCCGGCTATTGCTATTGATTATTGGCGTTTAACGCAAGACGCGACTCTTAAAGATGTTGTCATGGTGGTTAGGGCGGATGAGGCTCATCATCGCGATGTCAACCATTTTGCATCGGTAAGAATTAGCATGTATATAATTTTATCTGATTCTTGAAAAGATAGACGTATTCTGAGAATGACTTGGATCAAATTTAATAAATAAGTAAAAAAGCATAATGTAGTGGACCTTAGTAAGTTTCCATACCAAGGCTCAATCCAATTAAGTCCGTAGCGTCTACCAATTTCGCCATATCCCCCTTTCTTTTTGTTTTGAGATTCGAATTCGATTTATTTTGATAGAAAGAAGAACCAGAATTGGTTACCAAGCAAGTGAAACTGAAGTGAAACTGTACTCGCCTCTTCTCCTTCCTTTCGATGTCCGATCCCGGATACCATGACTTGCCTTCAAACGGGCGGTCCATTTTCGTTCTCTTCCCTGCCCGGGAAGGGGGATCAAAGAAAGGTAGCTTGATTAGCTTACTGTTCGCGAGAAATTTCGTATACGAAAATTAATAACTGCAATCACGAAACAAATATAAAGAAAAAATGATTTTCTTAATCAAACTTGTGAATACAACTCTGTGTATCCCCTGATTCTTGTCTCTAATTTCTTTTCCTTGATTCTTAAGACAGACAATATATGATATACAATATTTGTATCATAGAAAAATTCTTAACAATATTTGTTTATTATAGTATAATTCTTGCAGAAATTAAATTGTTTTTTTTAGGGATGAATTAAGTGAATTTTTGTGAAAATTGATGGCAGGATATTTATTACCATGGGCAAGAACTGAAGGACTGTCCAGCTCCACTTGGGTATCACTGATAACAACAATTTTGATCTAATAATTGTTGAAACAATTAAAGAACACAAAATAGTGAAAAAGATCACAATTTACTAATATTTTTGAGTATTGATGTACACTATCTTGTGTGATTTTATTTTTTCCTTTTTCTTTTATACTCAATAAAACTTTTTAAAGTCTTTTTAATAAATAAAATATTATCCAGTGTAATTATTGAAATATTAATAAAGTAAGGATGTTGTTTATTATATAAGAGCGATCAATGATTCAATGTAAAATGGGTTATATTTCTTAAATGACGTGAGTAATGTTACATTTATCAATCTTACTAGAAAAATTATCTTCAATTACTAGTTAATATTTCGCATTATATAGAATATTTTCATTCTCAATAATTATGTATGTAGGTATACGGATTTAGAATTACTTGAAAAGACCTAGCATTCTTGATAGAGAATTGTTTAGAAGAGACTTATCGATCTTGATAGAAAATGATGAATTATTTAGAAAAATAATCGTATTCAAATACTTTTTCTTTAAGAAATCCCACTTTAATTACTCAACGAATTTTATGTGGAATTTTAAGTCGAATTTAATATTAAAAGATCTATAATCGAAAGTTAAAAATGTTATCATTTTCGACATATCATTATTGCTGTGTTCAACTAAAGTTAAAAACATGCGATTGCAAAAATATTAACTCCTTAAATAAAATTAATAGAGGACATCAAACATATAATTTTATCCTAACTTTCTATATTTTGGCTTTTATTTACATAATATATATATATAGTGACGATGAGCCAGTGCACCCATTATTTATTAAAAGTTAATTTTTGGATGTTGATCAAATTATTTTAAATCTTAAATTTTAAATTTGAATAAATTACATATATTAACGTGGTAGCAGACATTCATATTAATGGTAAATATAATGAATACATTATAAATATTAGTATTAAATTTTAATTAATTTTTATTAAATAATTTTTCTTTTTTTATGCACAGACCAAATATTTATTCACAATTTTTTTTAAGTGGTATTTAGTTAAACAATTTTAACTAAATACCACTTATTGAGTTATTTTAAACATATTGAGTTGAATGATTTTTATATAAAATATGAAGAGACCTATTGGATATGTATCGATTATCACTAAAAAGAATTTCTTTATCCATCATTAACTTTTTACTCGAAATAATTATAAAATTATAAAAATATTATTGATATTTAAAATAGTAAAATTACATTTGAACATAAAATTAAAGAACATAACTAAATTGGTCTTACTATATAAAGAAAATTAGGCAGTAATTTAAATTAAAATAGAACAATTTTTTTTTTAATATTTCAAAAATATATGTCCCGAAAATACATTACCTAGTTAAATCTAGATGGTGCCCATTTGACAAAAATAGAAAAAGTACAAATGAGTATCATTTTATTAGGAAATATTCAACAGAATTAGCTTAATTCAAGTTTAAATTTTAAAGGAAGTACTTAAATGGTCAAACTAACCCATAACTTTAATTTCAAACTTAAAAAATAGACATATCAACGATCTTGTATCTGTTTCAATTATACTTCTATCTCTTATTATATAAGAAAATAATAATAATAATACTTCGGTTGTAACTCTCTCTTATTATATAAGAGAATATATAATAGTAATTTATTTATGCAAAAATTAGTGTCACATTTTATCATACTTGTTCTTTATCTTTTACAATTTTTACAAGACAAATATATGATAATAATATTTAATAAATAATAGTAATTTATTTATGCATATGCAAAAAATTGGTATCACAAGACAAATATATTAATTTATTTATAATAGAGCAAAAAAACTCAAATTAGAAGATGTTAGTTATGTATTTGTAATTATGTATCTTAGATCTTGTTATAAAAAGTATTTATTAATTTTAAATTATCATAACTTAATTTAAAATTTTAAAATATTTCTACCAAAACTTGAGAAATTGAAATTAAAAAAAAAAACTTTAAAAAAGTGATAGAAACTTCCATGAAGAACTAATATAGATGTTAGATGTCCACCGATCACCCGAGGTTTCATGTAAAAATGTTAATCATGTCGATTTTATATTATTTGATCATTTTATTTTTACTAATCATCCTTTAAAAAAATTTCTTAGATATTTTATTTGAGAACATTTTCAAAAAAGAATTAATTATAAAAATAATCTTGAAAAAAATTGATTAATGCTTTCTTAATTTAATAAACGAGACAATTATTTTCAAAAAATGATTGAGTAATATAGAGCATAGGGAGTTATAAATAACATAAAAAAAAATCAAAAAATATAACTTAAATACATTTTTATGCGATTCTAAAAAATAATTAAAATTTTTTCATAAATCAAAGGATTTGAGAAATTGTATCTGAAACTTCTCAATATGTCTACAAAAGGAGAAAAATACTTTTTATTTTATTAAATTGACAATTATTACAAATCTTATTTTTTTTATACAATTATATTTTAAATGACAAAATAATATTGATTTCATTTTACGCGAAGCTAACTCATCGATCCTTATTTGGACCAATGCTAACTCAATTTTTCATTAATTTTTGTTCCTTTTATATGCAACATCTATTTGTTTCTCTAACTACTGTCGCCTTCGACTTAAATAATATATTTAATTAAATACATGATAAATTAATTCAAATTTTTATAACGAGATAACTCACTTAATCCTTTCGATTAATGCAATATCATGATGAAGTTTTACATGGTCATAACTACAAGTATTCATACATATATAAAATGTAAAAAATAGCCTATACAATACACTATCTATTACGATAAATTAAAACAAGTAAATCGTGTAAAAATTCTTTATATTGTATTAAATATAGTGACTTTAATATTTAATCACTAAAACAATTGTATAAGAAGAAAAAAATCACAACTACCACTACAAACCCCCACGCATTTCCTTCTACCTTGAAAGACATAACTTGACAAACAAAAAAGATCAAAACAAGAAGCAACCATCCCCATCCTCCAAACTCATCTTCATATTCATAAACACGACTCTGCTTATAACGATTCTCTTGAAAAAAAGGTAAATAGAAACTCGTTAAATATATTATAATGACCAATACAAGAGGGACAATAAGGATTTTTGAAAATGTATATGATAATAGTATGAAAGAAAGAGGTAGTATGATTGATTGAGTTGAATTGTAAAGTAAAAAGATAGCTAAAAGAGGGATTAAAATGAAAAAAGTGAAATTCAAATCTTCTACTAGTGAAATAGTGTTTATCACAAGACTATGACCATAAAGAAGTAACACTAAAGTTAGTACAAGAAGAAGAGGGATCAATGGAGAAGGCCCTTTGGCCATATATACAAACTAAAAAGAAAAAAAAAGAGAACAGATTCAGAATTTAAGTTATAAACACATACAGACAGTATTCAAAAACATTCTCTGTATCTTCACGAGGTAATAATAAGGTTTGTGTACATCTTAATATGTTATTGTTGTTGTCATGTCATTCCAAACATTCATAACTGAAATTTATACAATAACTTACCTGCTAAAATTGGTAAAGTAACTAAATGATGTGAAAAATATTTAAATTAGGATTAATGGATATTAATTAAACTCATCAATTTTTGGGGTTTAAGAAAGGTTGTGATGAAGAATGAGGTTAGTTTTATTGTAAATCTATTTTTTTGGATTTTTAATACTCAAATGGCTCAGAACAAAAGGGCATTAATGCATCTTTAAATAAAAAAATAGTGTTGGATAACTTTGCTTCTAATGAAAAAAATGATTTACCAAAAAATATTTATTTGCTTTTAAGGGTTCTAATAATGAGTCATATCTTTCTTTTTCACAAAATATAGTATAGTAGTTTTCTTTGGTCTTATTTGTTTTACATTTTAAGTTGTAATGATGATGAAATCTTTGCTTCAACCCTCACTTCAGTTAATTACTTCCATCGTTTCATTTTAAATATTACTTAATTTGGAATAATTATTATTTTAAAATTTTAAAATAATAAAGTAAAATAAATAAATAGCATAATATATATGACATATTAAGCGCCTCAAGCTTTTTTACCCCAATACCCTTCGCTTAATTAATTTTACGAAATATATATTATTTTTATAAATATCATATAATTCTATCTACTAATGTGAAAACATGTTTTCTCAATTATTGAGTCTTCAATTTTATTCTACTGAGGTTAGGATATGTTTTCTCAATTATTGAGTCTTTATTAATTAAAATTTTGAATAAAATAGAAGTTCCAACAAAAAAAAGTCAAACTAACTTAGAGAACCCTCAAGAAGTGAAATGTTCAAAACTATTAGAGATTGAAATTAAAATATATAAAATAAAAAAGGAAAAAAATATTTTTTTATATATAAATATATAACCTAAAAATTCTTAAACAACTAGTTTGTATGCTATATTTTGTGGATATGTCTTGAAGTAGATATGGTGAGTCAATTAAAACATTATTTTAAATTTTGGGTGGTGATGATAATTCATTAAATTATTGAATCTAATAATTGGGAGTTGTATATTCTTTTTAAACAAATGAAAATGACTGTTTTGTTATTTAGAAAGTCAAGTGCTATAATTTTAATTATTTATAATATCTCTATACTTTTCTTCTAATTAAGTATTTATATTTGAATTAAAAAAATTAAATATGTCGAACTCTGCTAGCTAGCTACTTTAACTTTGTTTTTTTATACGCACTCAATGAACACCAAATTAATCAATATATGCATAATATGACACTTGTTCTTACATCAACTTTTAACACTTAATCATATCACTAATTACTTTATTAATTAAGTTGATGTGACACATTTTCATTTTTAATACGATACAAGAAGTTTATGTTGAATAAGTAATATTTTATGATGTATTTTTTTATCATATTAATATATAAAACCTTGTAATTTATACACAATGATAGTTAAAAAACGAATAGAGTATTTAAAACAAAAAAAACGAATAGAGTATTTAAGACAAAGAAAACGAATAGAGTATTTAGAACGGGAAATGGGATGTCATTGATAATGTAATGTGTAGAACTTAGATCCAATTATGAATTATTCCACAGTATTGATAGCAACAGTACATTTTTCTTCCATTTTGTGTTGAATAATATCTTTTCTTTTTTATAAAAATAAATAAATAAAGGCTGTGTATTGAAAAAAAAAGAAATTTGCAGAAATCTTATTAGTTTAAATTTTTATTATTTGGATACTTTCTAACTTACAATATCACGAATGTTATCAGATTTTAGTGTGTCTAGATACGTTGAAATATATGTATCTTTGAATTTATGAGGTCAAAATTAGGTATAATTTTGTTTTAGATTTAACGTATTCAAGTAGATTCACATGTATTTGGGTTATATAGACAAATCTCACTCGCCACTAATCTACTATTTATCTAGTATCCAGGTATATACAGACAAATACGTCACTATTTCCTTCCCATCTCACTCGTCTCTGTCCTCTTCTCACCCCTTCTCTTCCTATTTTAATGTATATGATAAAATACATGTATCAAGCTAGGTATATTTTCTTTAATATGATAGAAAACTCTTAGTTAATGATAAAATATGTAATTATTTAAATGTATAGGTATTTTTAATATATAGTGTTAATATATGTCTAATAATATAGTTTCCCTAAAATTACTAGGAAAAAGAAAAAATTTTCATTGATAAAATAAAAGTTCAAAATAATTAATCAACTAAATTACAATGATTTCACTTATTAAATATAATATCACTAAAAAGAAGAAACCATATATTATACTAATATTTTGTTCTCCACCCTTTCTTGGTGGGAAGTGATGTTGCTTTTGTGATGAATTATGTCTCACACTCTTTCTTTCTTTTAACTAAACATTAACAACCTTATCCTTGGCACTCAATTCACTTCTTTTACCTTGTTTTCTTCATAATATGCTAATCTACAAGGCTCAACATATTCATAAACACTAGTCTCCATATTTTCGAGAGTTAGCTGTAAGGTTTGTGTATTAAATGTACAAATATTTTTTTTAGATTAAACTAAGGTCTTATTATTTTTCTGAACTTATTTCTTTTATAATTTTATACTTTTTTTTGTCTTACGTGGCACACACCGTGATTCCACGCAATTGAGGCACGTGAAAGATATTTGAATACCACGTAGGTCAAAAAGGTGCACAGAATTACAAAAAATAATAAGTTCAGAGGATAATAAAACCTTAATTTAGCTAAGATGTGTCTCTGAAATTTTGATCATAGTCTAGAAGTAATAGGACCTTACTTTATAGAGTTTCATTAGATTGGTTCTTATTGTTATTGTAGACCAGTATGTATATTTATTATGGTTATCGAGGTGAATTTAAAATTTTTAAGTTCTATTAAAGATAACCTACTAAGTTTTATATAAAATATTTTTAAGATATAATTAAAATTAATAAATTTTATTACTTTTTTTTATTTATAGAATTGTAATTCGTCATTATTAGCTACATAAAAGGAATTATAACTTAATATGTGATAACAAGTAAAAATATTATTTCATATGTGATAACCTAATAAGCAGAACTATAACTTTGCCTCTAGAGACTTGATACACTCACATTTTTCACAAATATTAAGTAGATGAAGATATAATAAAATTTAAAGTTTACGAATTTTAAGTCTTATCGAATGTAACACTTGTTAAGTTCTTAGATAAATTATTAAAGATCCTCTATTGTCTATGTTAATGTTTATGTTTCACACAAATTATTTTTTTTTCTAAATAAAACAACATTTGATTATATATTCAATTTATTATATAAAAAAAAAACAAGAAAAAAGAAGTACTAATTATTTGTGATAATAGTTTTTTCAGTCTCATGAAATCCATTAGTGTGAAAAGAGAAGATTTTAAAAGTACCCTCCAATACCATGGGTCTTGGAATTTTGTGTAATCCTAGTTGTATTGTCAGCTTCCATATTTGTTCTTTTACTTGTCATAATTATTTCAGTTACTTCAATTTATCAGTTTCTTTGGTCAATTACATTACTCAAAATGGACTCATACAAAAAGAAAAAAAAACTCCAATTTTGATTCATGAACAAGTGGAACAACTAAATTGATCAAAGATTTCAACTTTTCTTCTTCTTCTTTGTTTTCCCCTCTTTTAGTTTTCTTGGACTAGAGGAATGGTTATCAATGGTGTGAAGGCATCTTCAGTAGCTATGGTTTCTTTAGACATTTGCAGCAGGTAAAATTTAAGAGTTGCATTTGGGTTTTAATGGATTTTGGTTCTTGTTTTCATTTATCAGGAAAAAAAAAGCAATCTTTTTTTTTTGTTTTGTTTATGGTTTCTGTTTGATGAATTTTGGTTCTTGTTTTGATTAATGTGAACATTTTTTGTTTTCTTTAGAAGGGTGTTTGATGAAATTTGATTAATCAGAAAAAAATGCAATCTTTTTTTTTTTTTGTTTATGGTTTCTTTTGAAGGGTGTTTGATGAGCTTTGGTTCTTGTTTTGATTTATCATGAAAAATGTGAGCTTTTTTTGTGTTCTTTAGGAGGGTGCTTGATGAAATTTGATTTGTCAGGAAAAAAAATAAAGCAATCTTTTTTTCTTTTGTTTATGGTTTCTTTAGAAGGGTGATGAATTTTGGTTCATGATTTGATTTTTCAAGAAAAATGTGAGCTTTTAGAAGGGTATTTGATGAGTTTTGATTCTTGTTTTGATCTATCTAGGAAAAAATGCAAGTTTTTTTTCTTCTGTATTTGGTTTCTTTAGAAGGGTGTCTACTGAATTTTGGTTCTTGTTTTGATATATAAAGAAAAATGTGAACTTTTTTTTTTCTTTTCTTTCTTTAGAAGGGTGTTTGTTGAATTTTGATTCTTGTTTATTTTGACTTATCAGTAAAAATATGAGCTTTTCTTTCTCTTCTTTAGAAGGGGGTTTGTTGAATTTTGATTCTTGTTTTGACTTATTAGGAAAAATGTGAGCTTTTTTTTTTCTCTTCTGTTTGGTAAATTTGGTTTCTTTAGAAGGGTGTTTGATGAATTTTGATTTATCAGGAAAAAATGTGAGCTTTATTTCTTCTATTTTTGGGTTCTCTAGAAAGATGTTTGTTGAAATTTGATTCTTGTTTGATTTATCAAGAAAAATGTGAGTTTTATTTCTTTCTTTTTGGTTTCTTTAGAATGATGTTTGTTGAATTTTGATTCTTGTTTTGATTTATCAGGAAAAATGTGAGCTTTAGAAGGGTGTTTGATGGGCTGTTTTTTTTTTTTTGTTGTTGATTGTACTTTGTTTATGTAAAGTTATTTGTGGATTGGAGAAGAATTTATGCTAGTACTAGGCCAAAATTCCCAAACCCTTTATTCTGTGGGATCATCAGGTGTAATTTTGATGGTCGCGTTGGATGTTGGATTGGGAACGAGAAAGGAAAATGGCACAAATTGGCTGCTGCTTCTGCAAGTACAAAGGCACCTAAATTGGGAATGTGCATTTCACCTTTGGCTTCCTCTGCTGCTCTAGCAGAAACCCGATGGTCCTCGCGAGCCAAATTCTATAAGGAGGTTTGGGACTACATTTCTTGTTATATGCTGCTTTATAGATCAATTCTTGCTGTCAAAATGGTGATTTCATACTTGTTTAATCAGTGAATAGAGATACTTTCTTTTGTTCTATTTTATGGGACACCCTTTCCGTCTTAGCCTGTTAAAAGATGAATGACACCTTTCTGTATTTGGAAACCTTACTTTTAGCGATGTATTCTTTTCGCCATATATATGTCATGACATGTTAAAGAGCACAAATTTTAAGATCTTTCTGGTCTTAACTGTTGTGTCCAGTCAAACACCACCATGTAAGAATGAAATGGAGCGAGTATATAATATGCCTATTTTTGTTTTATTGAAGTATCTCGGTCTAAATTTTGATCATTGATTGAGATGTTGCGATTTGGCAGGTTTTGAAAGATGCTAGGGAAAAGTTTACACAGGAGATATCGTTTCAGTCCAAGGACAAAGATATATCCCTGGCAAAGGTAGTAATTTGTCTTGCTAAGAGCTCTTTTCGTGCAATGCAGTTGATCAGTTGGTTTGAATATAACCACTTTTTTGGTTTCAAGGGACAGAAATGAAGTGGCTGTTTGTTTTTGGAATGTTCTGTCCATAAATAATTTCCGGCTTTGTCGTTTTTCCTTTAGATAAATGCAAAAATAAGTAAAAAAATGTTTGTGTATGAATGGAGGCGTTCAGCATTCGAGTTAAACCATCATTTTGCGAGTAACGTGCATGTTTTTCGTTCTTTTACTTTTAGTAATTGCTTTCTTCATTTGGTTGTTTTGTCGTTTTCTATTATCCGGGTTAGGCTTTGCTCTACGTTGCTTCTGAAGACGAGGCATTTATGGATTTCAACCGGGAAATGGATTTTTATTCACTCCAAAATGAACGATCATCTACTTCACTGCCATCTGATACACTAGACTGGAAATGCGTGGAAGCCATGCCTCTGGCTGGAAATAATATGAGTGAATGGATGGCCGAGTTAGATTCCATTGCAAGAGAAGTTGAGGCAGAGCTAGTTCCGAGAGATATAGGATGCCATTTGGTTGAAGTTTTGGATGCAGTGAACGTTGTTCTTTTTAAGTCGAGGGGTTTTAAAAGGTCATCTGTGACAGTGGACTCAAAATGTTCATACCTGCATTCAGTGTTAAGCTCTGGACATTGTAGCGGTACATCTCAAATTTGTCTCACCAATATCCTCGTTATTTTGCGTTTTTCTTAAGGCTCATGAAATTCAAAATTCTTTCCTGATTGCTTCATTTTTATTAATGTAATCTGACATGCTGTTTAACTTATGTACAGCAATTTTGCTTAGCGTCATTTACATTGAAGTCTGTCGAAGACTTAATCTAACCATTGTGGGATCTCGAATTGGAGAAGAATTCCTGATATGGCCCCAAACAGGAAACCCTGAGGTATGTTGATCGAGAAAATGGATGTTTTGATCTTTTCGTTGACATGTCCATATACTACTTCTGGTATATTTCTTCAGAATTTACGTTGATCTCTAGTCTCATTGAGTTGGGTATGTCTACATTTGCAACTGTTGTAGGAGCTATTCAAGGTTACTTCTGGTCACAGCTTGTTTGGTATTGTTAACGGGAAGTGCGTTGATGACCCTAGATCAATGGCCTCGGACATCAATAGCAATTCACTGTCAGAGCTTGAGATTGCAACAAACCGAGATATTATCGGAATTGCTTTGGCTAATCTCATGGTGAGTTTTGTTCTACTAAAAGGTAGAGTCTTTTGGACGTTTTGAGCTTGTATTTATACATCTCATGGTGTTATTTATGAGTATTAATGTCGCCAATCGCCATTCATAGATTTGGCAACATAGTTCTTTTTCCTAAACTAAAACTAAACTGAACTAAATGAAGTGAAGTTTACTGAAATAGTGTACTCGTACTATTTCTATTATATGTATTATCCTTTCCTGACTTATCGGAGGTTCCTACACAGAGGATTCATTGGAAACGTGCGTCAAGAGCAAATCATGGTTTGATGCTGACTTCTCCACTTAGGTCTGTGGATAAGTCTGACGAGAAGTTTAAGAAGACCGATGCTTCAACTGTACCTTTGCTGCGGCCTCAAGATTTGAGGTAAAGATCATATACTCTAATAGTGTCTTTGTTACTACCGCTGGTTCCCCTTCCTGATTAAGTAGGCCACTTTGTGTTGTCCCTACAGGTTCAAGATGCTAATATGCACCATTTGCCATGAGAAAAGGAGAACCGCGAATAATTTTGGCTACATACATTATTATTCTTATTGATTCTAATTACTTCCTATGCTGCAATATTGCATGAGTTTTAATTCCCCCATCTGGTTTTTTAGTTAGTCAAGCATAATCAGGTTCCCAAATATTTGGTTTCACAAAGTGCTTTCCATATCTAAACTCGGTGGTCTTTCCAAATATCTGTGTTGCTCGAATTCTCCAAAAATGCTGTCACATTTGTGTCTTATTCTCCAAAACTGCACTACTTATGGAGGATCCAGCATATTCACCCGTTGATATTTCTTTGGTCTGCCAAATATGTCTAACTTGCACTAATTTTTATCCGAAATGTAGAAACATGCTTGACAACAATTCTCAGGTGTTCGTTTTATTAGTTTAGGCTAGTAAGAACTTCTTTTTTTCAGTAGAAGTTTTGTGTGCAATATACTTCTCGCCTGTAATGACTATATGTCTGGGATGGTACCGACTTTCTAGGCTGGCTATTATGGCTTCGCAAAGATTGCTGATTCTGCAGCCACATAATTGGGTTCAGAGGAGAGATCACGGCATGATGTTGTACTATAGCAGGTAAACAATGACACTTATTCTGTTCTTTTCCTAGTTTTTGCTGTGAAACTATGAAAAAATGAACAAATATCCAGGGAATACGAGGAGGCGGTCCAGGAGCTTAGCATTTGTATGGTCTTTGCACCAGAAGAAGAGGCTCAAGTTCTAGAGGCATTTGTTGAGAAGTTACACCTACTGCAGCTCGAGTCATCGTGGAAGAATCTGGAACGTAAAGGTCCGTTAACAGTTACTTGACTTGTTTGTACAAAAGTTGTGCCCTTTCTAGCTTGTTATAACTACACAACTTTAGCTGTAATAACCTCCTTTTTTTGACTTGTGTAAATATAATACTTGTTTCGAAAATGAGATGAATGACATAACTTGAGCAGCTCAACGCTATATGTATGAGCGAAAAAACGAGTACAAGTGGTGTTAGATATACATTTTTAGAACCCACTCAATGCTCGTTGTATCTAATTCTTGATCCGCCACTGCCTACTGTTGTTCATTTGGTCATTTCTCATGCTAAAAGAGGATTATTGACACCATTGCTGTTTCTTCAAGCTGAGTATAGTGCTTAGTCTAGGACTCATGGTATATATTGCTCGGATCCTCTTGAGAACTTTTTGCATTTGTGTCGTTAGATCCTCATATAAACTTTAATTTATAGAAGTTCAAACTTTTTCCTCCAAGAAAACGGTTAGTTTTCCTTTTCAATGTAAAACATAATCATAGTAAAATTCAAATATATAAGGTAGAAAATTCAGGATAAATCATAACATGTTTATTGTTATTTAATTAGCTATTTAACTATTTAATGCAGCTAATTAAACAAAGCTTATGCTGATTTTGAGGATTATAGATAGAAAATAATTTGTTGCTTAAGTAAGCACATAAGCTAATTGTAGCTTTGCTTATCTAAGCTATAAAAAGTTGATAAGTTTGTTACCAAGAATCATATATTAAAATAATCTGATAATAATTTAATAGATCAATAATGATGTATTATTAATTTTTACAATTAATAATAGATACCAATTATTGTGATTTTCCATCATATAGAATCATTTTAATTGTTTAGAATTTCTTCTACTAATGTCCTAATCCATGGTGTGTCATCATTCTTGAATCTTTTGATTATGCTTTGAACTAATGGTTTAGGTAATTGGGTTGATAATGACTTTATTGATGTGGATATTGAAGTTGTTTACTTAATTTGGTTTATTTATTTATATTATTAGTAAGAGATAAAAGATTTACAAGTCTGCGATCCTCCGACCCCCTTCACTCTCCCGGAGAAAAGGGTGTGATTTAGTGGTTAGTGAAGTGAATGCAAACTTAAGAGGCTAAACTTTATATTCTAATAGGGAAAAAAAGGGAAGAAGATGCCTCTTCTTTGGTTAATTTGATATTAGGGGTGTAGCGGTAACAATCTAGATTCTAGAAGGATAAAGTCGTACACGCTGTTCTCTTTCGATTTTACTTGTGAAATATGAATAATTGAATGAAGATACGTACACCTTTAACAACTTCTTGATTACAAGAATTTATTTTCAAACTACATACAAATATAAATAGTTAGATAGCAATAATTGTTTGTAATAGTTAGAAGACCTATTCAATTTTTATCAAAGAAAAAGGCCAAATAGAATTTGGTGTCACTTAGCTAGGTTAATTTACCAAGTTGGTTGGATGTTAGGTATACATTTTTAAACATGTTAATTAACTCCATATCTTGACGGATTAATCAATGTAGGACTTTTTAATTTTTTTTTATTAGATAATCGATCTATCGCAATCGTCTGTTTTATATTTATCAAATAATAAAAAATGATCGAGAAGGGGCAAAATGACTGTATAAACAAAACCCTAATTGAAATAGATGAGATTTATTTTCTTGATTTGGTTATGTTCTCGACACGAGAAAAGATTCATATATTATTAATATGCATGCACTCATTAAGGTAAAATTTCATTGTTACCAGATTTTAGATTTCACAAATAAAACGTCAGGATAATAGTTTAAAAATTCTTCTAGTAAAATTTAAAACTTTGTGATCAAAGTTATTTTTCAAAAATAGAATCGAAAATTACCAATTTTAAAACTTCATGATGAAAGTTATTTTTCAAAAATAGAATAAAAAATTATCAACTCTGTACATTCTTTTTTAAAGTCTCAATGTCAAATAGAGAATAATAGTGGATAAAAAATTTAGATTCATATCTTTTTTCTACTAATTTATCATAATATTTTTCATGAAAATCATTTCCCTTCTTGATAAACACGAACGATATTTTGTTTTGTGTGTTATTACCATAAAATAATAGTCCTTTTGCGTCATTTACATGATGGTATTTGATTGGAGCTAGAGCTTCAAAAAAGAAAAATATATTTAATTTAATTTTTAGATTAATTATAAATATTTACATGATTATAAAACCATATATTTAAGTACTTCCTAGTTGTTAAATTGAAAGAACTCATATCTTTCCCATATTTTTTACTAATATAAGAAGACTAATTTGAATAATATATCCTTAGTAATCGTTTAATTTTAAATTATATTTTTCAATAAATAACTAGCTATTAAGTTTCTAAAGTATATGTATACTTTCAATTTATCTCTGTTACAATTATAACAAGTTCGATATTATTATCAAATGACGTAGATTTAATTTTAATAGTACTTGTTATAATCAATTTTCTATTGATAATATAATAAGAGTTTTCGATGATAATTGTTGTTTTACTAATACAAATCTTTGAATGTAGGTACTCTATGAGGAAATCAGAGAATTCTCATAGCTTTGGAGAAGATCACAAAATGACTATATATTATATTACTAACAATAATAGATGAGTACAATTTTTTTTTTTTTAATTTGGAGCAAAGACAAAAGATATAATTGCTATTATATTAGAAAATTTAATCGTATAGATTGTAACAATTTGGCAAAATTTTAAAACCTCTAACCAAAAATATATGTGTTTGTTTTTATAGTAATCACTTTATTGTTTAATATGGTTTATAGTTTTTATTTGATAAAATTCAAAAATTTACTTCATGTTTAAAATAGTTTAATCTTTTAATTATTTAGTTATTCATTATTGTTCTGTTTAATTATCGTTAAAATATATTGATGTATTACATAAAGATTTTTAAATTTTTGGATAGTGTAAGTTTTTTTTAATGTTCCTTAGAAATGGTTAAATGCTTAAAAATGCATACAATATTTCTTTTAAAAAGAAAGTCATATATAACTTGATTACGTATATATTTCTTTTTTTTTCTTCCTAATATTAATTATTTTTTATTAATGTTATGCGAGAATATAGTCCGTGTTATGCGTTTGAAACTATATTACTCCTATCATATATTTAAATAAAAAATCGATAATATATTGCATATTACAAAAAAATGAAATTAAAACATCGACTTGATTAATTTTATTTGATTTTGATATTTGAAAAATTGACTATTCTATAAATTAATTTGATCATCTTTTTAGAGAAAAATCAACTTAAATCAAATCATGAAAATTTGAAATGATTTAAAAAATCGACAATATTTTTTGAACGTTATTTTGATAAATGAATTTTACAATACGTAATTTCAATTTAATAAACCTTAATATAAATATCAAATCGAAAAAAAAAAAATATAAATGAGGAAAGTTAAAATAATAATTAAAAAAAAGCGCGACCTAACAACTTCTTCGAAGAGTCCTCACTAGTCATGAGCTACGCCGGCCACCCTCTCTCTCTTTCCCGTTTGACTTCACCGCCGTTTCCCCTCCTTCCTCCGCCTACCACCGCCGTGTTCTCCACCGCCACCGGTTACACTCCTCCTTTCTCTCCGGTTAAATTCCAAAGGCTGTCTCTTCTTCGGCGTTCAGCCAGCCGAGATAACTACATCGGAAACGGCGGTGGCGGTGCTGGTGGAAACGGTAAAAACAACGGAGGTAGTGGCGGCGGCGATTGGTGGAGCAATTTCTTCAATTTTGATAAGAGAAGATCTCTTTTCCTCCTTCCTATTTTTAGAAATGAAGATACTTTTATCGATTCCGTATTATCGTGTAAACCATTGTTATTGTTCCTTGTATCAGCTTCTTCTTCAATTACTTGCTGCTTACTGTTAGCTTCATTTGTACAAGCAAAAACTAATAATGGAGAAATTGTGTATGAAATTAGAGGAGGAAAACGGTTTGAACTTGTGCCAGATTATTCAAAGGATGAATTTGTTCTTACTAAGACAATGTGGTCACAGTTATGGCCTGATTCTACATCGGGGAGTTTTGTTTCCAATTTGTGGATGCAATGCAAGGAATTAACAACGACTTTGTTTCTTCCTGAGGGATTTCCGGAGAGTGTTACAAGTGATTACTTGGAGTATGCTCTTTGGAGAGGCGTTCAAGGTATTGCTGCACAAATTAGTGGTGTTCTTGCAACTCAGGTACTACTCTTGTGTTGATTAAAGATATATTAGCCCAAATAAATATGACGAGCTAATGTTGTTGAAATAGTTATTTGAGTCTGATGAATTTGGATTTGATTAAAAAGGTCTAATTTTGTTGGGATATTCTGTTGATTTGGACTTAAAATGATGAATCACTTTGTTAGTTTAAGCTGTCATCTTATCCTAGAGCATGTCAGCGACACACCGAATCGAGTGAACGAGTCAAATAGGATTATGTCACATGCAATAAATGAATTTCTCTACATGCAAGCATTCATGTGTCTAGCATTCAAAGATCAAGAATTAAATCAAAATCAAACTTCAAACCTTTGGATTAAAAATACATCATGTTCTAGATCAAACTCATAGGGACTTGATTAGCTTCAGCGAACGATTAACCAAGCTTATTTTAGTCATGCAATTTTAAGAAATGATTTACTACAGGGAGTATACACCAGTCTTTCAAACACACGTAGCTCCTAATTGAAGTTGAAGATAGTGGGATGTTAACCAAGTTGTCGACTCATACTCCGCTAATTGGTTGATATGCGATTTCATGGCTATTTTAGAGGAATTCTCTCAATTGGTCGATTGGACTTTAGAACGTAACTAAAATTCTGATCGATTATCTAAAATGTGGTCTCCTCAGACTCTTAAACAGTGTAAATTGAATGTTACAAGCACCCTTTCAAGCCTAGAATGCCAAATAATTCAAGGAGAGAAAATGATTCCACATGCCAAATGACATGACATACCTTGTCAAATCAAAGACCAATAAAAATATGTCATGTGTACAAGTAACATGTTTTGTCCAATCAAATGTGGCCTTGTCACTTTTTTTATCTCGACTTTCCTTTCGGTGTACTTTCGAGGTTCCTATATGTTGAGAACCATATTATGGTGTAGGTTCTCTTTTTTGGTGTATTGGTTGGTTGTATACGAGGTTCCCACAATTATAAATAAAATATTTACCTTATCAACAAAAAAGTGATTTGTCACTTTTCACTATTTCAATCTTATTGGTCGGGCGATTCAAGTCAACCAAGC
This sequence comes from Solanum chilense, assembly GCA_032847665.1. Classification (NCBI taxonomy): domain Eukaryota; kingdom Viridiplantae; phylum Streptophyta; class Magnoliopsida; order Solanales; family Solanaceae; genus Solanum; species Solanum chilense. The sequence continues at coordinate 960,118 of CM064970.1, forward strand.
AAATCAAAGGTCAAAGGAAAAGAGTTTGTTCTCATTGCAATTCTTTTCTCTTCCACCACTATTAACAGGATTCCTCATAACTCAAAAAAGATACCAAGATTCATAACGAGTAACAGCTAGCAACAGAGCTCGTGGATCATTGAAAGTTTAATAGATTATATATACTTTTGTTTGTTTTTTCCTTTTTAACCTTTGTTGTCTTGAATCATCTTAGGAAGAAAGTCATAAGAGTGAACAATGCTGATTGATTTTTCATACTTTGTTATGTCTAGGCCTTGCTTTATGCTGTTGGATTAGGGAAAGGGGCTATTCCTACTGCTGCTGCTATCAATTGGGTGCTTAAGGATGGCATTGGATATCTAAGCAAGATTCTTTTGTCGAACTATGGCAGGCATTTTGATGTCAATCCTAAGAGCTGGAGGCTTTTTGCCGATCTTTTGGAAAATGCTGCTTATGGCCTGGAGATTTTGACCCCTGCATTCCCACATCTGTTTGTTCCTATCGGAGCTGTTGCTGGAGCAGGGAGATCAGCTGCTTCCTTAATCCAGGTAATATTTTTTGAATCCAAGTGTGAATCTGATCATGATTAAAGAAAGGGAAAGGTTCTGATCTGCATGTCTTACTGCAAATCCAATGTTTTGCTGGTATTGTGTCTCAAACATGTGCTGCAAGTTTCTCTCTGGTGTTTCATTAAGTTTTTGTAATTTTTATCTTCATTACAGAGAAGAATTGGATGTTATGCCCAAACACAATCTCCTCACCCCCATCCCTGAAGGAAAAAAAAAAAGAAAAAGAAAAAGAGATTAAGGTTCATATAGTAAACAACGATAAACAAATCCTTTATCTTACAGGCTGCTACAAGGAGCTGCTTCTATGCGGGTTTTGCCGCTCAGAGGAATTTCGCTGAGGTAATTTCTTTACTTCTATATTCTTACTTTGGTTGTCAAAATATGTTGGGGTCATAAAACTTCTAATGTTCCAGCCTCTCTTGATTACCTACAAGAACCACTCATATATTTGTGCACATATGCCTTGTGGAGACCGAGGAGTTACCACAAGAATTCCATTCTGAATCAGTTACTCTTAGCAGGTGATTGCAAAGGGTGAAGCTCAAGGAATGGTGAGCAAAGCTATTGGAATCATGCTTGGCATTGCATTGGCTAACTGCACCCGCTCCTCTACATCTCTTGCTCTTGCCTCTTTTGGAGTGGTAACTTGGATCCACATGTTCTGTAATCTGAAGTCATATCAGTCAATTCAACTGAGGACTTTAAATCCTTATCGCGCAAGTACTTCTCTTCTCTTGTGTTTTTATTTCTTATATCATAAGCTACAAGCAATTAATTTGAAAAGTACAAGGAAGTTTACTTTGTATTCTGTATTTTGCGTGTTAAACTGTTTTGTGGATTCTTTTACATGAGAGTGGCCTATTCTTCTCGCTTCCATTGATATAACGAGTGTTCAAGAGGACCAATTACACAATCACTTTTACTGTTGGAAAGTACATCTCAGATCTAGTTCTAAGTTTCTGTCCTGAATGATGTAACATAAGTGAAGGAGAAGATGTTATAGCGATTAATTGTGGAACTTGTGCATATGCATTTGACAACTTATATGACATGTACCTTGCAGCATAGATCACATTATCATTACAATTTGGATAAGGATTTTATATATTAACTTTATTTATTAACTGCTGGAGAAGTGTTGCTTTAATTTAATAGAAATCTTACTAAGTTATAAGAGGTGGCTGAAACTTGTCACGTAATCTATCCTTGTTTAATCTTATGTTAGCGACTCTTTTTTGATAGGTCTAGTCTTCAGTGAATATCTGCTCAGTGGTCTAGTTCCTTCTGTTAAAGAGGTCAATGATGAGGAGCCCCTTTTTCCAGCTGCTATTTTAAATCTAAAGGCAGCATATGAGGTGAGTTTGCTTCCACATTTACTAGTTTCATAAGACATCTTCCCTCATATCTATGCAAACCTCAGAACCTGTAAAGTTCTTTTGCGTCTGTGTTGATGTGTTACTATGTAAACAAATTTTCATTTATCCTCCAAATATATGAAATACACTGCAGGGATTTCTGGTCCATGTTTATGCAATAAGCGTGTTTCTTTTGTGTCTGTGTGTGTGTGGGTTGGGGAGGCGGGGGGCAGCAGGGGAGCTAGGTATTCTCTTATATCATTCTATAAATTGATGACATAATATATGGATATCTCAGAAAGAACTTTTCTCCAGCTTAACTGTTTTATCAAGTCATAGAGGACAAATGAGGTGTTCTCATGTGCAACTACGAACATCAAATGAGATTTGGAAAATCTTAGAATAGTTGAAGAAATTAAGAAAAAATATGCTCATTCAAATACAGATGGACAGAAAAATAATAATAACTAACAACTTACAAGATAGGCATAACTTGAGTGATAATGAGTACCAAGGATGACCTAGTGAATAGTGACTAGGGATGGCCCTTACTATAACCCTTGTTCCTTGTTGGGGATGGGAGAAAATTTTCTCTGTTGATGCCATCTTCCAGTTGAAGATATAATTTGGTTTTGACTTGCAAACGTTGAAAATAGACAATCTTCTCTGATTATTGGTCTTTTCAGACACAAACAGAAGTGCTTTCTGTTCATGCTAAGCAAGCAGCTGCAGGGATTGTGCGACGGTTGCAGCTGGGTTCTAAACTTTCTGATGTTGCTACAAGCCAAGAAGATGTGCTCGCTCTGTTTGAACTGTACAAGAATGAAGGTTACATTTTGACTGAGCATGAAGGAAGATTTTGTGTAAGTCATCCAGTCTCTTTCCTCCCCCTCATTATCTTCATTGTTGAGACATCACTTGTTTAGACTAACCTGTAAATTCCAGCTAAAGATTTTATTTGATCTACCTTCTGCAAGAGGCGTCAACTTCTTAAAAACTGGTGAACAAAGTGTTAGAGCTCAAATTTCTGATTCATATTCTTAAGGAACCTTTCTTTTTATCAGGAACAGTTGATCATATTTTGGCCTTTCCAGAGGGTGATTGTAGTTACTATAACTAAAGAAAGATTAATCTCCCACCTTCCCTCTCCCACCGGGACATTCACTAGGAATGTTGGGTATTCAAACAAAGCTAAACTAAGTCATAACAAGTATTAGGCTTTGAGTGGAAAAAGTAACATTGCCCTTCCCATGTTTCTTCAAGAGTGTTTTATTTCATGTTATGTGGAACTAGACTTCAGATGCAACCCAACTACATTTTTTTTTTTTTAATATATAACAAAGAGAGTAAATATGATGGTTCTGCAGAATCCATTTTGTAACTTGCAATCACCGCTATTGAGTTATGATGGTCACTGTTTGAGTTAAAAGCAATCCAAGGGAAAATTAATGACTCGTATATATCATTCACTTAGCAGGTAAAGTGAATACTCCAGTGAGTGACAAATATCAGAGAGGGAGAAGGAGTTGAGCATGAGTAGATCGTTAGTAGGCTTGTTTTACGTGGAAATTTTCTTGATTCAATTCCCGTCTTTATCTCACTTCTGCTTTCCATTTCTTCATTGAAATGGATGGAGGGTGGTGGTTTGACCTTATGCTTAACTAACATTTTTATATTTACTCTGCACTTGTTGGAGCAGATTGTACTGAAAGAAAGTTCATCACCACAAGATATGTTGAAGTCATTGTTTCATGTCAATTACCTGTATTGGTTAGAGACAAATGCAGGAATCAAGTCAAGCAGTGTAGCTAATGACTGCAGGCCTGGGGGAAGGCTGCAGATGTCTTTGGAGTATGTTGAGAGAGAGTTTAACCATGTCAAAACTGATGGTGAAGTAGCAGGTTGGGTAACTGACAGTCTCATCGCGAGGCCTTTGCCAATTCGGATTCGCTTGGATTATGCAGCTGAATCTTCTGTTGCAGAAGGTTGATCGTATATCACAAGACACAGTTCCTCTGAACAAGCTCTTATTTCCCAGCTTAAGTCAACCTTTCATACCCTGTATAGCTGCCAAACCATCATGATGGGTTCACTTTGGATTTGCATCTGCATGCAGAAGTGCTTGAAAACAATTGGTAAAACCCATTTCAGTGACTGTACAATGAGCTTGAAATGGTGTCTTGGATCAATAATTGGACGATGCAGTACGCTGGTTTTGAATGGGGTGAGTATCCGAATCTGTTTCTGAATGCTTGATTTCATTGCTGCTCATTGTTTGCTATTCTGACAATAGCTTTGAAGTTCCATTGATCTTGAGTCTACAGTGCAACATGTGGAGCTTCTCCTCCTTCATTCTTTTATGATTTAGTTATCTTCTTACACCTATTCTCCTGTAAGTAAGTTTACATCTAGAGGCCAGAGCAAACACTTAACTCTATCGAAAAAACAAAAACAAAAATCTTTACTCTAGAATCTCCATCAAGTTGGAGTTGGGGTGAGATTTGGTAGGATATTCTGTTTCCCTGCAGCATAATGGGAGATGGATGAAGTAGTCGAGTTTGGTCGCCATTTTTGCACTGTTACCTTCAATTTTTCGTGCTAATGAACGAGCATGTTCGTGTTAACGACTTGTAGTTTTATTGAACTTTTGCATACAAGCTAGATTGGATTATAATTTGGTGAGATAGATGGTGAAGATCTGTATCTCAGTTTGGTGACTGTATAGCTCATATGATGTTTATTTTGTGACCAATTTTAAAGTTACCCTACCAAATTTGAATATGATTCTTCTAATCTTCATTTAAAAAATTGAAGTTAATTTCTCTTCACACTATTCTAGTTTGTACTAACCTTTGTTCCGAAAGCATTGTTATTTTTTATTCTTCAACTAGTTCTGGGAACGTGCATTGCATATTATTGTCTCGAATTTTCATAAAGACATAAGATTTAATGATATTATTTTATAATTATTTAATATTTACTAATTAATTAGATTTTTTATATTGTATATTTACATTTAATTTTCTAAACAATATGTTATTGTACTTTTTATTGGTAGTTTAAATTAAATACATAAAAAAAAGTTAAGGTATTCACTTTATGTTATATTTCAAACTTGACGATATAATAGTTTTTCTAAGTAGCATATCATTTTTTCAAACATAATTTCCCATAAATATTTGATAAAACTTATTTTGATAGTAACACCTAAAAACAAAATACCAGATTACTATAAATTCTCAATAATAATGATGATAAAATATTAGAATGCTATACCAAACAAGAAACATAAACATTACATAAAATAAATAAAATGAAGCAAGAAAAGAAAGCAAAGAAATTTTTTCAATGATTTTATGTGTAAAAATGTTGTAACGAATATGATATTAAGCCATGTGAGATCGCTGATAAGAAGGTGGGAGAAAAAATAAGGCTTAAGTCATCGATAGCCACTTAAAGTTGTCTGCCAATTTCACTTAGACACCTCTTCTTAGGCTTGTTCCAATTGAACACCTAGACAACAATTTTTTTTACCTATTAAACCCTTTTTGCTGACATGGCAAAGCGTTTGTAGTACACACAAAGAAAGGAGCGTGAAAGCATAACTTTTCAGTAAAAAAAAAAATTTTTATATCTTCTTCTTCTTTGAGAAAGCTCATCACGATTTTTCCATGGCAAGCTGCAACCATCACCGCTCATAATTCTGCAACCATCACCACTCATAATTCTTTCTCCTTCTTTTTCGATTTTCAGCCATTCTCTTTCTCCAATACACCAGTTTATTAAATCGGTTGCTATCATCCACAAGTCTACCATTGTCAAACAACCTTAGCCTTTCAAACGACCAACTACACATTCAAATTACCCACCGTAAGTTTTTCAGCCGTAAAAAATGTTATCTCTGCTGCCATCAAAAGTATCTAACCTTGTTCATCTATTTTGTCAAATTAAACCCAAACATAAATTAAATAAAAATCTTAAAACAAAAGAAAAACAAAAAAAGGGAAGAAGATGAAACAGAGATTCCTTTCCTTTGAAATGGGATGTTAAGCAAATTTCATTAAATAAAGATTAAAAAAAATTAAAATAACGAGCAATTAGTGATCAATCATCTTTTTACTTTACTTTAGTGTTCATTATTTCCGGCAAACTCCATTTTTTGGGGCAAGAATAATATGAATTTGAAATTATTCTTTGAAATTGTTAATTTATTTAAATTTTAAAGAACTGACAACACAAGAATAAAAAAGAACATCAATAAATCTAAATGAAGTTTGAGGATAAGAGTAAGATTTAAAAATGGTAGTCTATGGTGTATTTGGGGAAGGTTATGGAGAAAGAGGAGAAGGGTAATGGGGATTTTCTTTTTCTTTTATTTCTAAAAAAATATATAATTTTTCCTTATTATTTTTTTAGTTATTCTAGGTCCAATACCACCTGTCTTTTTTTAATTAGTTACTATGCCACATCACCAGCAAGTGTATAACACACTCTCTTATTTTAGCTGATTGTCTATAAAGTGTTTGATAGGTAAATTTTTTTATTAATACGGGGGTTCAATTGGAACAAGCCTAAGAAGAGGTGTTTAAATGAAATTTGCGGACAACTTTAAGTGGCTATCGATGACTTAAGCCAAAAAATAATAATGAACATAATTAGAAAGAGTTATTATATTTACACAATGGAGAGTTAGTGGTGTGTTCTCATTATGTGAATAGCACACCACATAATCGTAATCTTCGTTAGTTTGATTCAAAATAGAAAAAAGTAACACAAGAAAACATGTTTATCTATAAAATTTGTGAATAATTTACTATATATAGATCTAATAAAGATAATATCAAGTTTAGTTTGTTCAACAAAACTTGTAATCAATTGAACAATACAAATCACAAAATTTAGCCGATAGTATAAAATTGAGCAAAATAGATAAAATTGTTATAAAATCAAGCTCATAAGAATATAATCATAAAGAGAAGAAGACAAGAGAAGTAGATAGAATAAGGGAAATTTTCTTCTTATTCAAGTGTATGTAAGTCTCATTTTGTATATCATACAATAGTGAATGAACAATCCTATTTATAGAGTGAGAAATCACTCCAAAAGTCACCATATTAAGTATCATAATAAATAGATACATTCTTATCCAAAAAGGTTCATGAACCTAGTGAATATAGATGGTTGTTCATGTACCAACTTTATGGACTATCCACTTAATTCAATTTATTTATAACACTCCCCCTTGGATGTCCATAGATAATGTGCCTCGTTAAAACCTTACTAGGAAAAATCCCGTGGGAAAAAATTCTAGTGAAGGAAAAAGAGTACACATATCTTTTGATACGCACTATTTGTTGCCTCATTAAAAACCTTGCCAGGAAAACCCAGTGGGAAAAAAACCTCGGTCAAGGGAAAAAGAGTGCAACGCGTATTATACTCCCCCTGATTAAAACATCACTTAATTTCTTGTGATGATGTCTCCAATCTTCGTACATTGTGGTTGGTATATTCTTTTACAAAGAAAAACCACACATTTCTTGAATATGGTGTGTCACTTATCTCAACCAGACGCACTTTTGAGTTGCTTCATGGAGGACTTTTATTTTTGCATAGCAACATTTGCTTCATTGATCGCCAGGATATTATTGTGTCTCCACATGCAAACACATAGCGTGCTTGAGATAGAGCTTTATGCGGATCAGATAAATATTCTGCATCTGCGTAATCAATCAATTTTGTCTTGGATTCCTCGGGATAGAATAAACCCATAACTATGGTCCTTCGAGGATATTCAATCATCTGCTCAACACCATTTCAATGTCCTTTTATCGGGGAGAAACTGAATCTTGCCAGTAAATTTACTGCAAAACAAATATCTGGTCAAATATTGTTAGTAAGATGCACTAGTGCCCTGATTGCACCAAGATAGAGTTTCATCACCAAGAAACTCTTCATCCTTCTTTTGAGATCAAACTGAATCATCATATATGTCAAGTGATCTCATAATCATTGGGTTACTCAATGAATGTGATATATCCACATAAAATTGCATCAAAAATTTTCAGTGTATGTGCACTGTTAGACAAATATTTTATTTGTCAAATTATCAATCTGTAGGTCAAGACAAAATTTTGTCTTACCAAGACTTTTTCATAAAAATACAAGGACAATTAGGGTCATTCTTTTGTACCCTTTTTCTTCCTTGACTATCTCAATCCATGTAAGGATTCTTGAAGCCTTATTGAAAAAGTTTCTTTCAAACTCTTATATGCTTCAGATACCTCGATTGTTTCAAAGATTTTCATACAACCTTCTTTTTCTAGCTAGACATTACAATTATTCATTACATGCATTCAAGTTTTTCATATGTTGCCAGATCAAAACAAACATCATTGCATCCACCAAAGGAGAAAACATCTCCAATAATGTCAGGATTTTTGCGATGAACCTTTATGCCCCAAGGCACAAACCGTATTTGATATCTTACGGTTATACTATCGCATAATAATTTATTTGTACCTCACTGACATTATACCTTGATTTATGGACTACCAATCCAAAATGTCACTTTTATAAGTGAAACAAAATATACTTGAATTGTGCATTTTACTTGGCCAACCATTTATCTGTCCACACTATATGACAGATTTGAATTCAAGATCCTCATCACAATTTATATCATTGAGCGCTACCTAATATCAAATATACCGTCGACGGTTATTTGATATCGATTCCAACAAGACATAACTTATCGAGATCTCTTCGTTTTTCATTATTTCAGGTACCTGAACCTTTTTCAAGATTTTATGAAGTGTTATGTCAATGTGCTCTTTTATAGCACTTGCCTCATTATCATGACCATATTGATCATTTGCTCCTTCCTTCTTCAAGGAATTTTATATTTGGAATCGATTGGTCTATTACGCTTCCGGCGTATCATAGACTCTGTCCTTCAAGGACTTCACATTGGAGCATTTGCAGCTGAGTTATATCATAGGGTCAGTGCATTCATCTGGCAACTGGATTGCAACATTATGCAACTGAATTATCCCTTGAACTTTAAGTTCACATATTTATTTAACGAGGATCTAGATAATTCATAATTAACATCACACATAATTTTCAGCTGTCAATCATCTCTCCCCCTAATGTTAGAAAATCTAACATTCATTCCAACCTTATTTGGAAGTTCATCTTTGTGCGTGGTGGAGCAATTAAAATCATAACCGCATATTCAACATTTTAGATGAAAATTATATGGTTCCTGACCCTGAACCAATTTTAATAGGGAAACCTTGTTGGTTTGATGCATACATGTGTTGCTACATGTTAAATAAAATTATCTCATACCAAATCTTATTTGGGAGTTTTGTTTTCATAACCATGATTTAGCTATAATTGGAGGCATACAATTTCTGCTAAATCAACCAGCATTATCAATATAATTTCATAGTTTGGAACTGTGCTCTTAATTTTAACAATTCGAGCAAACAACCTTACAAAAACCAATTTGTAAGTTGACAATAAAATACATGTGACCATCACATAGATGCATTAATCATATAGTTGCAAATGATCCACATGACAGGTGAACAGGCCCATATTCACCCTTTTATATGTTCCAAAAAATTTAGGGGATTTACAGTCCCAATCTTAACTGGTTTAATGATCATTTTATCAAGAGAACAAGCAACACAAGAGAATTCTTGAAGAATCTTTATTTCTTCATCATATAAATCACATGAATTCTCAATCACGTTTGCATCACATTTAATCGGAATGGTCAACCAGTCATGCCAACTGATCTTTATTTTAGTACACTTATAATTTACTTTTACATGTGATTTCATCAGCATGTACATGTTTGTATGGAACAAACAAGAGGAATAGTGGGATAATCTTTTACATAAACATTTATAACCCTCTTCGGTTGTAGTGATTTATAGTCTCAATATTTATTTTCATTCATCCAAAACTTAAAAGTTTCTTTTGAGACTTAATACAACCCCAATATTATTCCTCTAATAATAGCATAACTCGTTAGAGCTTGCAATTAATTTTGTGTACTATCACATATTGCATGACACCATCCCTATGGTGAGCATCTCCTCCAAGGAGGAAATTATATTATTATTGTCATGGTCAAAATCATTACGAGCAAGACGTCTTTCTTGCTTTACTTTTGTTGTACCATAGGTACACAACCAATGACAAATTTGTATTGCCACACAATAATGACCACAACCCTTATAGGCAAAAACTATTTCTTTCTTTTGCCCTTTCGGTAATTCATACCATAGTGACGTATAAAAACGTACAATACAATTAGCCATTTCTGTCAAATAAAATTTATTTCCTCTCAAATCTCCCGTAGAGATGAGAAGTGACATGTATCATTTTTTCTCAAATCTTCCATAGAGGTGAGTTGTGGCATACATCCAACCTATAATGATTTTATCACATCTGGACCAATTCTCTTATAGAATGGTCGAGCATTCACGATACTCATCACAAGTCACATTCTCTTCAAGGAATGGACTAATTATTTATATGTACTTCATAAATTTGTATTATAAGCACATTGTCATGGCTTTAAAATTTATCATATTTCCATGACACACCTCAACATCTCTTTGAAAGATTAAGTGTACCATCACTATATCTTCTTGTATCATGATAGAGGATTTATAAACTTGTCAAATTATTGGGTTGACAACATTCACAAGTCTAATGACCTTTCATACCATTTGGATGATAAAAATTGCCTTCACATTTTGAAGGACTATTTGAAGAACTCATAGTGTTCTTCCTTTTATCATTACCACAATGATGACTATTATAATTTTGTTCCTCCACGCCCTTATTCATATAATTAATTATTTGTCATCTTTCAGACTGATCATTCACTGCTACCATATTCATATGATTGAATGGAGCAAGTCAACATGCGGATTTCAGAGTTATCACGTGTTGCTACCACATTCTTTTCAAGGAATGGAGCAAATTCAATATGATGAATTTCAAGACATTTCATCAAAAATATATTATTTTCCTTAGTCATCATTTTATCATCGCTATGGTGCATTGGCTCAAACTCAATCTCTTACCCATATAAGGCGTGTTACGCCACAATTCTATGGGAATTGAACCCAATCACGGTGCATCAAAACTCTAATTGATGTCTTACCCTTTTGGTGCGATAGAACTTGAATCTATCGTCTTATCCTCAAATATTTTTCATTATGGTGCATCCGGACTTTAAACTGATGTCTTACCCTTTTGGTGCGATGAAACTTGAATCCATCGTCTTACCCTTAACCAACGGTATAATAGACCGAAGTACAACATGACTCACCCTTTGAGTCTTTCAAAACAGTCAAAATAACATTCAAACTCATGCTATTAAAATTTTATACCTTCTTCTATTTAAGAAGTCTTGTATAGCATGTCATATTCTACCAATAGTAGTATATGTCTTCGGTTCCTGATTTTATTGTTAGTGACTGAATACTATTTTATTCTAAATCATAAAATATTTTAGAAAATACATACCTGATTTTATGCATATAATACTTTGATTTTTATAACGAGATCAACCAAAATATGAGCTAAAGAAAAACAAGAACTCACTCTCAATTAGATAGAGACTCGTGCTGATAACGTGTTATAAAATCAAGCTCATAAGAATATAATCATAAAGAGAAGAAGACAAGAGAAGTAGATAGAATAAGGGAAATTTTCTTATTATTCAAGTGTATGTAAGTCTCATTTTGTATATCATACAATAGTGAATGAACAATCCTATTTATAGAGTGAGAAATCACTCCAAAAGTCACCATATTAAGTATCATAATAAATAGATACATTCTTATCCAAAAAGGTTCATGAACCTAGTGAATATAGATGGTTGTTCATGTACCAACTTTATGGACTATCCACTTAATTCAATTTATTTATAACAAAAATACACTAATAACAAAACTTATTACAAAAAATTAACAAAAAATAGCACCAACTTGTCATATTTTCAACCAAATCCAAACACACTCATTCTCTTAATAAAATTTGTGGATGATATTTCTTTTTTAGAAAATTTTAGCTCACCATATTGTTGGGACATCATTTATATTATGGCCAAAAAAGCTTTTTGTGCAAACTGATTGTCTAGTTGTGCAAATATCAAAGTTTATACAAGAAATATATAGAATAAAAGATAATACCAAGTTATATTCCGAATGTATAGCTTTACGATTCTTTCTATAAAGCTTTCTTAAATCATCCATTGATTGTGCAAATCAAGTTTTAATAATATAGCCCAAAATAATATGATAGATGGTCAAGACTATGGCTAAGTTCTAAACGATATATTCGAAATTTTTACATTGTATAGTCAATCATCAAAATAATAATTCATATATAATATGATTTTCACTAAAATATTAATTAATACATACATATATTTAGTACATATTATAAACATTTTATACGTAATAATGTGTTATATTTGGCTACCAAAATAATGATTTTCTTTTGACTAAAATTGAAGTGGGATTTTCAAGTGTTGAATGATTTATAAGTATATGGGCTCACGCGTGGTTTTGTGGGTTTTTGTTGTTTTCACATCTTAAATGTACCTAAATGTCACTAAGTAATTCTTTCTCTACATCACTCCACTTGTTTCTATAGACGTATTTAAAATTTTAAATTTTTATCGATTTTTTATAATAATCGAATCAGCAAATTGGATTTTGAGATAGAGAGTCGTATATATTGAGTAATTTTTTAAATATAAATATATGATCTAAAGAATTAAATTTGACTTGATTGCGCAATCCTCAATTATCTTTTTTTTTATTAATGAATATAAATTGATATCTGAAATCAATGTAATTTTTTTAAATCGTAGATCCTTATTTGTGTTAGAATAATTACTTCGATTATATGCAAAATATAATGCAATACCCATCTCTTCTTTTTTTTTTTTTTACAAATTAACACTATATATACTTCTCATCTCTTTTTAAAAAAATATTCATATGATTATAGAAAATCTCATTATATTTAAGATAAAGTTGAAAACTTTACCGTTAAATTAATTATGGATAAAAGAACATAACATTCTTTTTTTTTTAGTATAAAGCAAAAAAAAAAAGGTTTATATTGAGTAATGATTAATTAAGCCCCTTTTTAGACTTTGTGCATATTAGCTTTTCCAACCTTAGCTAATTTGTCCTAATCATTGCCACTTTAACAAGCTTAATTGAATGTTGACCCCTAATTAATTAATTCTCTATTCAAAGAATGCCACTACATCTCTAAGTGCCACCTAATTAGGATATATATATAAAGAAAAATCTTTTTGCCCGGAAAATTTGGGAAAGAACAATAAAATAACATATTTTATACTATATTATTTTATTTTATTAACATTTTTTAACTTATATACTTATTAATTAAAAAATAAAATAATAATCAGGTTATTTAAAATAAAAAGAATATTATAGATTTTTGAAAATTTTGATTATATAAATATATATATAAAAAAAGGAGATGAGAGGTAACTATAAATTTTATTTATTTATTTAAATTTCGTATCCAACTAATATTATTACATAAATTAATATAAAAATAGAATGAATAAATTCAAATGAAAGAGTATATAATAATTGAGTAGATAATAAATATTCAGATTATATATTTATTTTAATTGAGAAAATAACAAAATATTCTTTTTACACACTTTTAATTAAAATTTTGAATCTTTTTTAATATGTATTGTCAAATATTTATCATGTAAATAAATTAATCTTAAATCGACTATGTACACCCTATCATCAAATAATTTCATAATATTGAACTCATGATAATACAAACCAATAAGCACCTGGTGATATTATAAAGAGTATTTGATAAATACTCCATTTATAAAGTGTTAAAACTGGTTTTATGAATAAATAAATAATATGGAGATAAGTTGTACTTTTGGTACAATAAATAAATTGCCTTCGATGTGTTACCCAAAAAAAAAAAAGCACCAATTTATAAGTTATGAATTTTATTTTTGTAAAGGGTATTTTGAGAATTGAATTAGAGAAAAAAAAAAGAATTTGTGGAAATGCTTCTATTGACTCCTCTAATACATGAACAAACTTTTGGTTAATATTCTCATCTAATGAAAGTTATATAATATGCTATTGTCAAACACATCTCTTCACGTGTCAATCTATTGTTATTTTGTTTGATAATGATAAATTATGCGATTCTAATTCAAAGTTAATTTGTATTTGCTTATATCATATTGAAGTGTGAGTCTATTTCATCCAAAAATTTAAATTATGTCTAATGAAACACATTTTTGTTATTTTAATTATATTGTCAATTCGTTTCTTTACGTATAATTTCTTTTCTCTTTCGTAGTTTAAACACATGAAAAAAATTATTTGATAATAATTAACTGTGAAACTCGAACTTAAAACATCTAATTACGTTTAACATTTAATATACTTTTTTAAAAATTTATTACTAAAGCTCAAATTAATTTAGTGTTCATGGATGCTAGGAAGAGTAGGGAGCAAAGAATATCTTCCACATGGGGCTATATATAGAGATAAAAGATTTCCAAGTAAAGCAAGAGAGAATATATTATATGTAAAAATTATGTCAAAAAAGCAAGTGCAAAAAGTTCCTTTGGTTTTTCTTTATTTAAGTATTCTATATTTTCTTTGTGTAAAAAAAAATTCAGATCTGATTAATTTAAATTCGAATATAATAATTTAAATTAGATTAATTTAAATTCACACCTAGTAAAGTACCATTGATTGATTAAAAAAAATACATTTTTGAATTTTGATTTTGAGTCCTTTGAGAATGATGTGATATTTTAATAACAAACTCCATACCGATAAAACACAAAATTATACGGTGTGTACAAAGAAATTAATAATTTGTAGATTTAATAACATATTTTCAACTATTAAAAATGTTTACTTTGGGGGTGGGGGTGGGGTGGGGGTATGCTACAACCCTAGCCATTCACTTCTTCAAAAGACTAATTAAAACACCTAAGAAATGCATGGCTCCACAATTAATGATATCCCATGGTAAGTGCTATACAGAGAATTATATTTTTATAGACACAAATAATTGGATTGATGTGTTCTTCTTTTAATCATTTCCTCTTTCATCTAGTCTAAGTGATTATAAAAATATATTTAAATGAATATATAAAAACAAAATGAAGAGAAAAAGTGTATATGAGTGGTCCATCTTATGATCTTGAATATAATAATTCAGTTTTTAATGTTAAAGCTACGTTTAAGATTTATTTTTTATATAATATCGCAGTAGAGTTTATTTCACTTGATAATAAAGTATCTTATTGAAATAATATGTATGTTAAATGTCTAGTCTTGGTTGTGAAGGAGAGTGTGATATAGTCATACATTGATAATTAATATAAGCTAATGGTCTCCTCCTCATATGGTTAAAACTTACTAGTTTTTGAATATAATTACTCATGATCCATTTCTTTATTTAAAAAAAAAAAAAAGGAAAAATCCAGAGGTGAGCTCTTTTTTAAAATTTATTTAAGGGTGTGTTTGGTACAAAAATGGAAATATTTTTTTTATGAGTAAAGAGAATATTATTTTCTAAAAATATTATATATAATTTAGTTATTTATACAATTTGTTTTTTACAATTCCCCGATGTAAGCTGTTTTTCTGATTTCAAGCAATATATAATATCACCAAAGATATTTTTCAGAATAATGACCAACCAAATATAAAAATACATCAATTGCAAAACAAATTCAGAAATGATTTTTTCAAGTTGCTTGATAAAAATATCCAAACAATGTAATTTTTTATTTTTTTTTGTTCTTGTGGTTGTTTTCACACAAGTCAATCGACTTATCCAGAATTTTGAATTATAATAGGATTTTTTAAGCATCTAAGAATATTCATTATGTTGAAAAATAGCAGATTCTAAAATGCAATTATCTAGTAGTGAGATAAATTAGAACCATCGTAATTTCATCAGTGAGATATAATAAATAAAATGTATGCAGATCACAGTCCTGACTCCTATCCTTATCTTTTTGTGGTAGAAATTTAACAGACCATCATCTTGCGTAGAACATATCAAAAAACAAATATATATATATATAAATTAAATATAGTAATCAAAAAGTTATATAAAAAATCTGATAAAAGAATAATAACAATAACAAATAATCTATATCATTAATATATATATATATATATATATATATATTTTTAAAAAAACAATAAGAAGAATCAGAACAATTTGTTTAGAATCTATTTAACTTCATCAACTTTCTAATGAATATTAGAAAAAAAAGTATACCAACAAGATGATACAAATGTTGATATTTAAGTATAAAGAATATTAAATGGAGGGTGGTGGTGGTTGGGGAATATATTTAGAAATTAGAATCAATTTTCAAATACAAGGAAAAGAACCTTATCTTTTTTATTCTTTTGCCTAATTATATACAAAGAATAAATTACTTACTTCTCCTACTATAAATTGCGATATAATAGATATATTTCTCTATTTTTTAAAATTTATCATGCGATATTCAAAATTTAATAGTCTGACTAATTTAAATTTTCAATATTATGCAAGGCATATCAAGGTAGACGTGATTCCTACAATACATTTTCCTTAGTAATAAGAAAAAGTTAAATAAAAAAATTTCGGAGCTCAAATAAAAAATATAAGTTGATGAATAAAAAAATCACGTCCATCCCATTACGTTACATTATAGTCGAAAAAGAACCTTATTATTCGCTACATATATATTGCGAAGCAACTTGTGAGAAGCATAAATTAAAAATGCTTCCTATGGGTGGCATGAATATATTATTATTATTATTATTATTATTATTATTATTATTATTATTATTATTATTATTATTATTATTATTATTATTATTATTATTATTTTGAATTACGATAACGATTCATATTAAATATTTTTGATTTAAATTTAATAAAAAATGTTTGCATATATTTTCAAATGTTTATTATGTAGATAAGTTAAATTTAAAATAGGGAAAATTGTATAAAATAGCAAACTAATAACCTAAATTAAATGGAATAGCTAGGGTTTGATTTAATTGTGCTCCATAGCAAACATTGACAAAAATTTGCCAGGCGTCTCTCTCCCAGAAGTCTCGCTCGCCACTCTCCCATTCTCGCCTCTCTCGCTTTATACACAGAAGTGTATAATTTCTGTTTCTGTTTTGTATAAAGCGAGAGAAAATTGTATATACACATGCAAAAATGTATATCTTCGTGTTATACACTTAATTATATAATTTACAAACATTTTACTTCAAATATTGCAGAGAAAAAGGCCAAAGAATTATACAATTGTGAATTATACAATTGCAGTGAAATACAATTTTTTCTAGCTTTATACAACAGAAGTGTATATATTGTGTTTCTGTTTTTGTATAAAGCGAGAAAAACATATATCTTCTTGCTATACACTTATAATTATGCAATATACATACATTTTAATTCGATTCAACTGTATGCAAAACTAATTATACAATTGCAGCGAAATAGGCCAGCGAATTATACAATTTAGGCCAGTGAATTATACAATTTAGGCCAGCGAATTATACACTTTTATATGTATAGCGAATTATACAGTTTTTATGTTTGCTATGGAGCGCAATTATGCAAAGTTTGCTATATTATACAAATATGATTTTTTTGTTTGCTATATGTGAAAGTTGCCCTTTAAAATATGCCATGATCAACTTCAATTATAAAGATTAGCCTTAATAAATCATAAAAAATGCTTCCAATTAAGGTTAATAAATATAATATAATTTATATAGTTAAGTCAATTATCTAAATAATAGACGTTTAAAAACAAGTACATACACTTTTTTTGCAAAGTTTGAATTGTAAGTCATATGTAATACGAATATTTTATTACATATTCAATTTGAATAATTGCTCTATATCTCAATAAAGTATAAATGAATGCAAATTGGAAAAAGAAAAAGCCCCACAATAATTGCCACCAATTAATTTGGTTTTAATTTTCTTATATCCAACTTTGAACTCATAATTATAGTTAATTATTTCCTCGATTTCTATTTACTTGTTTATTTTTTTAATTTATATATTTATTATAAAAAATAATTAACTTGGTGATAATATTTTACTCCTATTAATTGATAGAATTACAAAATCAGTTTACTTATTAAAAAGATTTTACTTTTTTCATAAATATTAAAATTCTAAATAAATTGAGAATATAATAAATAAGAAATTTAGTGAATTGTATTCATTTTTTTCTCAGTTATGTAAAAGGTGTAAAAAATTAAATATACACCATAATAGCTTTCATTTAATCTCTACATGCGAAATAATTTCTTTTCTTAATAATTCAATCAAAATATATATGAAAATATTCATAAGTGTCCAGTAAGAAAATAGTGACTATTTACCAATTATGATACCAAATACCAAAAAATGAGCAAAAAATTTCCTTAAGCTATACTTTTGAAGTAAATATTTCTCTTCGTAACGAACGGAGAAAACTGACATGAAAGAAGACTAGTGTAATATTTGATTGTGTTACAATACTTTAAGAGAAAGAGGTGAGTGCCCACAAGAAAAAGAAAGTGAAATAGTCTACTTTATTTTAACACAAACAAGAGAGATCTTTCTTTATATATTTATATGCTTGTCCAATTCAACTTAATAAACTCAAGTTAAAAAACCAACACTTTTAACTTCTTCTTCTTAAGTTATCTTTTTTCTAGCCAAAACACAAATACTAAAAAAAAAAAACATATATAGTTCAAGTTGTTTCAACTATAATTGGCAATATGCATCTTCATTGTGTAACACCAAAACCAGAAAATGGTGGCACAGACTTGATGGAAGCTTCGACGAATTCGCCTAATTCGTCGAAACAATATGACAAGTCATGTCTGGCTTTCCCTGTCCAGATCAAGTCACAACAATCTTATTTACAAAAGGCCATGTATCCTATAACTTTGAAGGTAACTGAACATTCTTTGTCGGAAAATTATACTGTATAAATTGAGTATAGTAGAAGTTTTCTAACTCTGCTGTTATCGTAATTCTTTAATGGTTCCATGTTATGTTGCTCGAACCCTCCCAAAAGAGTTGTAGGCCCCGTGCATGATCTAGGGGCGGAGCTAGGTAGGACTGAAGAGGTGGTTTCAAGGCACCCTCTTTGATGGAAATTTACCATGTTTACACATGGTTCAAATTACTTTTTATCTATATATACTAGAGTTTACTTTTTCATATTTTGAAACGTGAAAATCCTGACATTGGCTAGATTGTTGAAAAGTCCGAATAACATAGGTTGAATGTAATGTTTCCTTATGTTTTCATTTTGAATGTGCAGTTTGAAGAGATTGTTTACAAGATTAGTCAAGAAAAGAAAGGAATGTGTTGTGGAGGATCATCAAACACAAAAGAAAAGACTATACTAAATGGAGTGACAGGCACTGTATATCCAGGAGAATTGCTAGCTATGTTAGGTCCATCAGGTAGTGGCAAAACCACCCTCCTAACAGCACTAGGAGGGCGCCTTTCGGGCAAATTATCTGGGAAGATTACATACAACAGCCAGCCATTCTCGGGTTCGATCAAACGTAGAACAGGATTCGTGTCACAAGATGATGTCCTGTATCCTCATCTTACAGTAATTGAAACACTTGTGTTCACAGCTCTGCTTAGGCTGCCACAAAACCTCGAAAGGGACGAAAAAGTGAGACATGTAGAGCATGTTATTGCAGAACTTGGATTAAACAAGTGTAGAAACAGTATGATTGGGGGGCCATTGTTTAGAGGGATATCAGGTGGAGAGAAAAAAAGAGTCAGTATAGGTCAAGAAATGTTGATCAATCCGAGTTTGCTACTTTTAGACGAACCAACTTCAGGACTTGATTCGACAACAGCACTCCGTATCCTTAACACTGTTAAACGACTAGCAAGTGGTGGTCGTACTGTGATCACAACGATCCATCAGCCGTCTAGTCGACTTTATTATATGTTTGATAAGGTAGTTTTGCTCTCTGAGGGATTTCCTATCTACTATGGTCCTGCATCAACTGCCTTGGACTACTTCTCTTCTATTGGTTTTTCCATATCTATCACTATCAATCCAGCTGATCTCTTGCTCGATCTCGCGAATGGTAATTATAACATTTCACTTCAACACACTTGAAATGAACATGTTTCCACATAACAAAATTCTTTGGACAAACTCTTATGTTCCTTTCATTACGGTATTTTTGGCTTCGTAAAAACTTTCAGGGATTGGATCGGATACCAAGAATGGCAACGATCAAGGTGACAGTACTGAACAGGAAAAGAAGTTGGTGAGAGAAGCCCTCATCTCCGCGTATGAAATGAACATTTCTACAAGGTTGAAAACTGAAGTATGCAGTAACTACAGTTGCACAAATGATGTTTCTACAAGTAAGTTTCCAATTTACAAGCAACTACAAACCGTTCATCGCCTTTATTCAGTGCCTAACAATAGCGCTATCGTGGGGTCTATTGATGCAGGAAATGGTGTGAAATTAGAGAAATGGTGCACGAGTTGGATGCATCAATTCAAAGTACTACTTATGAGAGGGTTAAGGGAGCGAAGACACGAGACTTTCAATAGGCTTAGGATCTTCCAAGTTATAAGTGTAGCATTTCTTGCAGGACTATTGTGGTGGCATACTCCAACATCCCACATTGAAGATCGAGTAAGAAATTATCCGGTTCACCTTATGTCATTTGCACATACGAAAACATGTAGTTACCTATAATCTTTACGCTAGGTTGGTCAAGTAAACAGAGCTAATCTTTTGCCATTTCAACAATCAGGCCTTGTTTATATTTAACGATGTCCTAATAATAACAATGACACTTGATTTACTGTTTTGCAGATTGCAATGTTGTTCTTTTTCGCGGTATTTTGGGGGTTCTATCCACTCTATAATGCAGTTTTCACATTTCCACAAGAAAGAAGAATGCTCATCAAAGAGAGATCATCAGGAATGTATCGTCTCTCGTCATACTTTCTAGCCAAAACTGTAGGAGATTTGCCTTTAGAACTAGCATTACCAACAGCATTTACGTTCATCCTTTACTGGATGGGAGGGCTCAAACCTGATCCAACTACTTTCATCCTATCTCTCCTAGTAGTCCTCTACAACGTCCTCGTTTCACAAAGCCTCGGGCTAGCTTTTGGTGCCTTACTCATGGATGTTAAACAAGCCACAACATTAGCATCAGTAACAACATTAGTATTCCTAATTGCTGGAGGATACTACATTCAACAGATTCCCACGTTCATCGTTTGGTTAAAATACTTGAGTTATAGTTACTATAGCTACAAGTTGCTTCTAGGGGTTCAATACAATGACAATGACTACTATGAATGTTCAAAAGGAGTCTATTGCCAAGTTGCAAACTTACCTGCCATTGAATCAGTAGGCTTAAACAATATGTGGATCGATGTCTCGGTCATGGCTGTGATGTTAGTAGGCTACAGAGTTGTGGCTTATCTAGCACTCACTCGTGTACGATGATGATTCGAAAATCGAAGAGGGAGATTACATAATTTAGGAGCAAAGTTGAAAGAGTTCAATTTTCTGCAACAGAGGAAGTAAGGATGTTAGATTTATATTTTTGATGTGCTATTACTACCACTCTTGGCAATATTTTTGCATACAAGTTACAACTAACTTGGGAAAATTGAAATGCTTTGAGAATAAATCTTTGCCACTATTTTGAGTATACGCTAAATAATAGATTTTGTATGATGTAGAATATTTGATCGTTTGAGAGGGTTTAGAATATTCAACTATAAGAGGATATGAATAATGTAAATATAGGAATAATAATGTAAGTTCATGTTAATCGTCATGATATAAATGAAAAAACAAATTAAATTATAATAAAGATATTGTCGTTGGATACAGACTATTTCATGATAAATTATAACAATCCTTACATTAAATAAGGTAAAAAACTTATTATATTTCTACTCAAAACTTTCATTTCAAATTTAACCATGAGAGATCCCAAAAAATTAGCGCCCCAAAATAATGCTCTAGTAGCTTTATACTCGAGTTGGCCTTGAATTTAGATGGAAAATACGAACACTTAATAGTTCAAGTATAAAAAATGAACATTTAAATATGTTTTTGACCATCATCGTTATAATATATATACTATACACAATATATATAAGCTAAACACATAAAATAATATAGCAAATAGCATATATTTCGAGTTTTCGACGATATCATTATAAACTAGATAATCGAAACGTACATTTGAGTCAATTTATCAACAAGTAAAGGGGAAGAGCCCAATTAAATTTTGAGTGACCCGACCCGAAGGCCGTTTTTCAAAAAACACAGTAAAACCCGAAAAAGCAAAATTTTCCACTTTAAACTACGAATTTGCCATTCCTTCGTACCAAAAACCTCGAGTTCACCATTTCTCCATTGTTAGCTTCTAGGGTTTTGCAGAATCCAAGGAAAACCATGGCATCATCTTCTAGGGTTTTCGGAAACTATTGCCGAACTCTAATGGCTGCTGCAAAGACCTCCGCCGGAAAGACACCTCCGGCCACCACAACAACCGCGGCTGGAAAAGATCGTTCTAAAGGCATACTGAAACCTCAACCGATTTCACCTGCTCTACAAAAATTTGTCGGTACTTCCGAAATCTCACGTACTGATGCTGTTAAGAAAATCTGGGATTACATCAAAACCAATAATCTTCAGGTCTACTTTCCATTTCCTCTTTATGTTACTTATGATTAGAGAATAAACCTTCACATGTTGATAGTATTGCTCTATGCAGTAGCCTTTTTTGAAGAAATGTATGTATGAAGTTGTTAGATATAGACTATAGTACTATGAAATTACTAATTTGGAAACATTTTGAAGGATTTGAGCTGTGAAAATAGACTCTTTACTAAAATGAGGATTTTTCCTTGAGCTATGTCAAGTATGGATACCTGGTGTTTGTATCAGCTATATCGACTTCAATGTCGTATAATGCAAATGTTAGTATAGATGTATAGTAACTAGCCTATTAGATGATAAAATAGAAGTACTTATTTTATCTGGTTTACCATGTCCTAGCAGAAATCCAAATCCAGAGGTTTGTAGGGGTGACAGTATTACATTCGAAGTGCTAAAAGTGACGTGTATAGTTAACATGGTATGGGAAGATATTGCGTTTTCTTTTAATGAAACAGTTTGCACAGGGATGATTGTTTTTCCTTGTGCTTCTGGAAGATGTATCAATAATTAACAATATAGTAATGACTGCTATAGAATGTCAGATGCAATTAACAATCAGTCTGTTGTCTGGTCCTTTTAGCTTTGTTCGTTATAAGATAGTTGAATCTTTCTGCTCAATCACATATTAGATTAGGAAGTCTTACAAATGATTTGAGAATGTGCACCAGATTTAAAGATATTGGTTTTTTTCCTATCTAGTAGTATACTGGCTGATAATGGAACAAAGGACCCTGTGAGAGTAGACTACAAGATGGTGGGGATTTGAAGGGCTCTTGACATTTTGGCATTGAGGTTGTTACAATCTCTGTAACGAGTTAGGCTACTGATAGGCATGTGACATCCAATGATCAATCCTCTCTTCCCTCTCTGTTATTTTACTTTCTGTCCTACAAGACTTCCTGAAAGCTGCACATAAACTAAGAGTTTAGCTAATTTTGGCTGGTCATTATAGCTCTACGGGATGAATGGCTGGTTCAGAATAGAAAGTAGCTCAGTACATGATAATGAATGAACTGGTGGGTAGGTTTTCGTCTTCTGCTATTTCAAATGTATGATAATTTGACAAGTATAAACTTTGCGGCACTTTTATCTGAAGAAGTAGGATGCTCATGGTTTGAGCCTTTGAGGCCCTGGAATACTGTGATGTCCGATTTGGTTGCCATATGCTGAATAATACATGAGCTTTTATTCTCAATCTATGTCAACACTTTGTATTACCAGCTGGGGCATCCTCTGTAAGGCCAAGCTGAAAATAATTGCTGATATAACAAGCCAGCAGTTTAAGCATGTTTAACAACCTATGCAATACTCAAACTTAAAAAGTATAATTTCGTTGTGGATATATTGATGAGATACTTCTTAAAGTGTATTTGATGAAAAAGCAGAACACAATGTAGCCAAGCATGATTCTCTATATTGCCCATTTGCTTCCCCTCCTATTTTTTTTTTTGGAGATCGGGTACTTACCCTGCTACTTTTTTTCTATGTTAGTTTTCTCGTAAAAGATGCCTTTTCATTGTAGTTCATTTGTTTGAGATACTATTAGATGCAAAGAACAGCAACTATTTTTAGGGCAGAGTGTTGTTTGCGTGTTGATATTGAAATTTGGTATTGCTTCATCAAAATACAGTAATGTAGTTAACATGTGACTGATCAACAATCACCAACACTTAGGGTTTTAGGAAAAATATTACACTATAGCCTTTGAGATGATGTTTTATAATCATTTAGCATTCGTTGTATTAGTTGTTCGAGGCATAGATTTATTATGAGTGTTGTTATAACAAGATGATCGTCACTGAGGGTTTTAGGAAAAATATTACACTATGACCTTTGAGATGATGTTTTATAATCATTTAGCATTCGTTCTACTAGCTATTCGAGGCATAGATTTATTTTGAGTGTTGTTATAACAATATGATTGTCATTGATTTCTCAAACTATCATAATTATTGATTTTTTTAGTTTTTTTATCAGGTTGAGGACAATCCACATCCTTTTGATGTTTGAGAAAAAAAGTTCTCTTTAGTTAATAGTATCTAATCTGATTGGCTACATGTTTAATCCACACTTGAACAAATGTGTGAAGTAGGTTGTATACACATTCAATATATACCTCCTTTCGTTTCCTTTGACAAGTAAAATTCATGATCTGCAGAACCCTGCAAATAAGAAGGAGATAAATTGCGATGACATGTTGAAGACGATATTTGCTGGCAAGGACAAAGTTGGGTTTCTAGAGATCGCAAAACTGCTTTCCAATCATTTTCAAAAGGCTTCTTAAATTCCCCAATTTGCAGTTCCTGTAAAACATTAGGGGCTTTTTTTCTTGGTACTACTGAACATTGTAGTTAGTAACTTCTCCTTTTCGTATCCCTTCACTATGGTAGTGAGTTGTGGTGCATAGATTTGAAATTGGTAAGCTTGTGCAGTGTTTTATGCCTGCTACTATCCACATTTTCTTTTTCCTGTTCTTCACTTTGTGCTTTGCTGTAGTTTCGACTGAGCTGGATTTAATCAAGTGACATCCACAGTTCATGATTCTAACTCTCTCAGGATTGATGTGTGGTAATAGTTATAGTTGTTCCTTATTATTAGTATGTTCTTGAATAATTTTTTTTTTTTTTTTTTTTTTTGCGTTAAATCATATACATTATCAGTAGAACTTCTTGGCCTATTTGGTTATTTTCTAAAACCTTCCAGTGGAGAGGAAGGATGAATTGTTAGTGTTGATGTAGAACTCCTTTTTCATATCGTATGGCCAACGCTGTGTACATACGATATGAAAACACAAATATTGGATCCAGAAATCTGGAATTCTAGATCATCAAAGTTTTATGGACTAACAAATAAAATCGGTAAAATGAGAGTTTATCTACTCTGAGATTTTCTTCACCTTGTTAATGGCTCGGTTTGCCCGTCGAGATTAACTGGTTCTATTCCTAAGTTTTTAATGGATGTTCTTGAAATTTTTTGACAAAAACAAATTTAAAATTTTGGATCATTAAAAATTCATGGAGTATAGCACACGGAATCAGTAAAATGAAGGTTTACATACTTTGGGGCTCGTTTGACCTTAAAAATGTATCGATTTGCCTGTCGTGACCAACTAACTCCATTGCTTAGGTCTTAATAGACGTCCATGAAAATTTTGAAAAAACAATTTCAAAATTTGGATTATCAAAAATCAATGGCAAGAAAATCGGCAAAAGGGAGGTTTACTTGCTCTAGGCTAATTTGACCTTAAGAATGGGTCAGTTTGCTCGTCGGGGCCAACTGATTATATTCCTAAGGTCTTAAAGACGTCCATGAAAATTTTTTGCAAAAAACAATCAGGAATTCTGGATCACCAATAATTCATGGACTCCATTGTCAAGGATTTAAAGATGTCCATGAAAATGGGTCGCCTTGCCCGTCGTGACCAATTGACTCCATTGTCAAGGAT
Organism: Solanum chilense; assembly: GCA_032847665.1. Taxonomy (NCBI): domain Eukaryota; kingdom Viridiplantae; phylum Streptophyta; class Magnoliopsida; order Solanales; family Solanaceae; genus Solanum; species Solanum chilense. The sequence goes on from CM064970.1 coordinate 986,330, forward strand.
TTAATACACGTCCATGAAAAATTTTCGAAAAGAAAAAAATGGAATTGGATCACAAAAAATTTATGGACAATAGCACACAAAATTGACAAAATGGAAGTTTACATGCTCTAGACCTCGTTTGACCTTGAAAATGGGTCGGTTTGCCCGTTGGGATCAACCGACTCTATTGCTAAGGTCTTAACGAGCGTCCATGAAAAATTTTGGTAAAAAGAATCTAAAATTCTAGATCACAAAAAATTCATAGTCTATAACACACGAAAAATGGGCAAAATAGAGGTTTACCAACTTTGAGCTCATTTTACCTTGAAAATGACCATGTTTGCCCGTCGGGACAATATCACTCTGTTGCTAAGATCTTAACTGGTTTCCATGTAAATCTTAGAAAAATGACGTCAAAATTTCATATCACCAACAATTCATTGATTATAACACAAGAAAATCAATAAAATGGGGATTTACTTGCTATGTGCTTGTTTGACCTTGAAAATGACGTCAAAATTCTGGATCACCAAAAATTCATGGACTATAGCACACGAAAATTGGTAAAGTGAGACGTTAACTTGCTCTGAGGCTCTATTGACCTTAAAAATGGGTCGTTTTAACCATGGTGACCAACTGACTTAGTAACTACGGTCTTAATGGGCGACCAAGTAAAACTTTGGATAAAATAACGTCAAAATTCTGAATCACCAAAAACTCATGAACTATAGCACACGAAAATCATCAAAATAGATCGTTTTGTCAGTGGTGACCTACTGACTCCATAGATAAGGTCTTCATGGACATCAATGTAAAATTTTGGCAAAATTGATGTCGAAATTCCCGATCACAATAAATGCATGGACTATAGCACACACAAATTGATAAATTGGAGGAGGGGGAGGGGGGTTTACCTCTTCCTGAACTTGTTTGACTTTGAAAATGAGTCATTTTGACTGTGGTGACCACTTGACTCCATAATTAAGGTCTTAAAGGACGTCACTGTAAAATTTTGACAAAAATGATGTCGAAATTATGGATCGCCAATAATTCATGGACTATACACAAAAATTTACAAAATGAGGGATTTACCTGCTTTGGGCTCGTTTGACCTTGAAAATGGATTGTTTTGGGCATGGTGACCAATGGCTCCATAACTAAGGTCTTAGCAGACATCTGTGTAAAATTTTATCAAAAATGACATTGGAACTCTTGATCTCAGAAAATTCATAGACTATAACTCAAGAAAATCGATAAAATGGAGGTTTACTTGCTCTGGGCTAGTTTGCCTTGATAATGGGCCGTTTGACAGTGGTGACCAACAAACTCCAAAGAAAAGGTCTTAAGAGACGTCCATGTAAAATTTTGGTGAAAATGACGTTGAAATTTTGGATTACCAAAAAATCATGTTCTATAGCACACGAAAATTGACAAAATGAGGGGTTTACCTCTCCTGGGGCTCGTTAAACCTTTGAAATGGATTATTTTGACCGTGGTAACCAACTGACTCTATAATTTAGATTTTCGCGGATGTCCATGTAAAATTTAGCAAAATTGAATTTGGAATTTTGAATCACCAAAAATTCATGGATTATAGCATACAAAAATCGACAAAATGGGAAGTTACGTGCTCTGGGCTCGTTTGACCTCTTCAATGGGCCGGTTCGCAAGTCGATACCTGTTGGCTCCTTGTCAAGGTTATAATAGACGTCTATGGAAAATTTGAGAAAAGAAAAAATTGGAATTCTAAATCACCAAAAATTCATGGAATATAACACACGAAAATCGGCAAAATGAATGTTTACCTTCTCTGGAGCTCGTTTGACCTCAAAAATGGACTGGTTTGTCCATCAGGACTAACTGGCTGGCTTTATTGTTAAGGTCTTAAGGGACGTCCATGAAAAATTTTGGCTAAAGAAAATCTGAATTTTCGGATCGCCAAAATTCAATAGACTATAGCATACGAAAATTGGCGAAATGGATGTTTACCTTCTTTGGGGCTCGTTTGAAATTGAAAATGGGTTGGATCTCCCGTCGGGACCAACTGACTCCATTGTTAAAGTCTTAACATGCGTCAGTGAAAAGTATCAGCAAAACAAAAACGGATCGTAAAAAATCAATGGACTATAGTACACGAAAATCGACAAAATGGGTGTTTACTTGCTCTGGACTCGTTTGACCTTGAAAATGGGCCGGTTTTCCCACCGCGATCAGCTGAATCCATTGCTAAGGTTTTAACGGACGTCAATGAAAAATTTTGGCAAAACAAATCCGGAATTTCGAATCGCCTAAAATTCGGACTATAACACACGAAAATCGATAAAATGAGAGTTTACCTGCTCTAGGGCTCGTTTGAACTTGAAAATGGATCGATTTGTCTGTCGTGTCCAACTGGATCCATTGCTAAGGTTTTAACAGACATCCATGAAAAATTTCGACAAAAAAGAAAATTAAAATTTCGGATCACCAAAAAATACATGAAATCGACAAAATATAGGTTTAAATACTTGTTCCTATAATATGTAAATCATTATAGTGAACTTAAGATAAATGTTTCCCTTTTGTTTGTTGAAATATAGTACCAACAACAAGCTGGTACGACAGACGAAGCAGAACCGTTCATGGGCTCGGGTCTTTTTGGTATTTTACATTTTAGTCTATCATGTAAATTATACATTATATAATTTAATGTAGTATATATTACTTAATTTAAGTTGTTACGAGGCTTATACAATTTTGCACTTAATAATATCCTGCATCTCTAATGACCTATTATTAGAGAAAGAAACATTAAGTTTAATTTCTATTTAGTATATAATAAGATATTTGGCTTGAATTATGGAGAGGTGTTCAAAACTCAAAGGTTGAAAATGAAAAAGATTTATTTGAGGAATAAGTCAAAAGCCTATGATATGTAATTAACATTACAATTAGTGAGGAAAACAAGAAAATAAGTCAATTTATTATGAAAAAGGTTGACCATAAATACTGATCTTTTGACATTTACTATGATTATCAATTGCTCCACCACGTAAATACTTGTGTACGATGTTAAACTTTTGAGTTTCACTTTTGAATTTTTATAATTTTTTTTTAAAAAAAAAACTAGAAATTCTAGAGGAGAAAAATATTGAACACCTCAATTAGTAGTAATTAATTAATCATGTCATATATAATGTAATTAACACAAGGACATTACTTAAAAGAGTAAAAGGGGCCTATAAATACTCATCTATATACACTCTTGTCAAATTCTTCCTTCAATTAATTAATATATATTTTTTATTTGTTTTGTATCTTCATAAGGAAATCTGTAAGGACCCTCTCCATTTCATGAACTTTTCTTAATATCTTTAATTTATTTGAATTTTCCTCAGACTTTATCGGTGAGATTACATTGATTTTGTTGTTGTTGTGGTTAGTGTATATGAATTTTCAATGTTGTTATTTTTTTATATAGTAAGAAATATAATGTTCTCGATTTTATGTACATTTGCTTGTTTTTGATCATGTTTGAAACTTTTCTTATTTAGGAATTTATTGTGTAATCTCTAAATTTCATCAAGAATTGAGGGATCTTTTGGTCCTGAATTTGACCTTTTAGAATATTGTCATAATAAGAGTAATTAATATTCATTTGTCTTGTTTAAATTTTTTCCCAATTCACTTGCTTAAACATATGTAACATATTAGTTCTAAAAATTTCAAGCTAAAAGTTTAACTTTGTCACATGAAAAGAGGTCACATATATACATTACTTCATGCTATCTTTTAATTTCTACTTATTTGTTGGCCTACTTATTATTAGTATTGCAAGTGCAACAATTTGATTTCATGTGGTTCTTGATCAATTCTATGATTTTGAAACTTAATTCCATTTTTGCCTTTTTAAAACATTTGTAGGTACTTGAAAAGGATGGGAGGTGGAAAAGATAAGCATGCACAATATCCTCCCGGAGGACAGTATCCTCCGGGAGGTCAATTTCCTCCTGGAGGTCAATATCCTCCCGGAGGACAGTATCCTCCAGGAGGACAGTTTCCTCCTGGAGGTCAATATCCTCCGGGACAGTATGCTCCAGCACCCGGAGGATACCCTCCTCAACAAGGAGGATACCCTCCTCAGCAAGGGGGTTACCCTCCTCAACAAGGGTATCCTCCGGCACAAGGATATCCGCCTGCAGGATATCCTCCACAAGGATATCCACAGGCGGGTTATCCTGGTCAACCCGCTCCCCACCATGGAGGTATCATTGCTTAATTACTTTTAGATGTGGCTTGATATACAATTATTGTAACCAAAATACTTTTAAAAGACAAAAAAAATGACAAAAAGTAAAATATAAAAGATGGAATATAAAGATAACACGTGCTCACAACTACTTTCCTTCGTCTCAATTTAAGTGAATCTTTGATTTGGTACAAAGGAAAAAAAGGAAAGATTTGAAAATTGTGGTATAGAACACTTTTTTGACCATATGTGTGGTAGAAAATTGTTTTTTATCCAACTAGCATAGTGTTATTAGCTTCTTTTTCACTCAAAGTTAAAATTCTGAATCTGTATATGTACGTAGGACATGGAATGATGGCGGGATTAGCCGTTGCTGGCGTAGCAACGGCTGGAGCAGCCGCGTATGGTGCTCATCATATGGGACACGGTGGAGGTCATCACCCTGCACCAGGTACTGCTCATTATGGACATTATGATCATGGAAAGCATGGCAAGGGGCATGGCAAGTTTAAGCAAGGAAAGGGGAAAGGAAAACACAAAAAAGGCAAGAATCATGGAGGCAAATTCAAGAAGTGGAAGTAACTAACTAGTTCAACTTCATGATAGGCATGCAAGTAAGTGATGAGATAAGTTATCGCATATGATTTCGGGATAATTGATCCTGAAATAACTTGTTCACACCCAAACAACCCCATAGTTTTATGCGTGTGACCAAAAGGTCTTACATATTTAAGCTCAGCCTAGCTATGAAAACAACCTCATATAGAAATGTATAGTAAGATCGCATATTGTATTTTACGTGTTGTTAGTAGAAAAAAATTGTTAATTATGTGTTGAATTTGATTGAGAAAACCTTTCTTTTGTAGGTTTGTGACTTTTTGATGTATAGTTAGGGGATTCATTATTTTCTACCCCCTTTTTTTTTCTTCTCATTGTGAAAAAATTAAATTGATTTCTGTTTAGAATTATGCTTAGTCGAACCTTATTAAATCTCGGTTAAATATCTACTATAATTTGTTTTCTATATCGTTATGTGCTAGTTAATTGGCCAATGATCTTTCTACGCAAATATTTTATTGTTCTCTAAATTATTTGCTACTATAAAATCCAAAAAGTTATAATTTTACTTGCATACTATGAAATATAGATGTTTCTTTTTGCCTAATTTCAATCTGAAGTTTCAACTTTAATTTGTAATTGATGCTAATTTAATCTCAAATAAACATCTATATCATATTCACAAATCACAATCTACACATAGTTAATCAGATATTAATTGAGCATTTGATACATCTGATAATTAAAAATGTTTTTAATCAGATAATTAAAATCGTATAGATTTATTAATCCGATGCAAGATCTTCTTATTCTTTCTAGGAGACTCATTTAATCTCTATAAAATTTGTCATTTCTTTTAATTTTCGGTAATGAGGTTAGGAGGAGTTAAACAAGTATATTTTTTAAAAAATATTTCTTATATATATAAAAGATGTACTTAAGAAAGAAATATTTTTTTTACGATAACCAAGGACGGACAAATTGATATTCATCAGGTGTAGGACTAGGACCATAAGCCAAAAAAATACCAGAATCCCTCATCATCCAATTGCAATAGTAATCTTTGAGAAGTTGACCATGATCTGAGCAAATGCCACCACGTTGTTTAAAGACATCAAAAATATTATGCTTTGAACCCCATGAAAAGTAACAATAAAAAAGAGTAGTGCCCCAAAAATTCATATGGAATTTGAAATGATATAGATCACCTGGTTTAAGTGTTTGAATTCCAAGATCATCGTCTTTAGATTTACAATGAATGTTGAGTAAAGATGTATTTTGAGGAAGATCACTCGTAAAACGTTGGTAAATTGTTGATTAAAACGAATGGGAGAATTTGTTAGTGGCTTAGCATTGATGTTGATGAGTGATAAAAAAAATAATACAAGTAGAATTTTTGAGTAGGAGTAAAAATCCATTTTGAGAGACATGGTGTTGCATAATGCAAATGAAATTGATTGCATTATTTATAAAATATTGATACAATAATTGATTCAACCAATATTAAAATTTGTTTGACTTTGTATTTGTATCTGGATTCTTCTGAAAATTGAGTCAATTACTAGAATTAACTTTTATCATTTAAAAGGAGTTTTATTTTTTTAAAAATTAAATAAAAACTATTCATTGAGTCAAACCTCTTTATTTAAAATGAAGCAATCATCATTTATTATATAAAATGTGGTTGGTCAACATTCTTCCCAGTGAAGGTAAATGTGAATTGTTTTGAATGTAATATTTTAAATCGTGAGAGCATAAATCTAAATTTTGAAATTATTTAGAAGATATTTTAATTAATCTTGATTGAAAAAAAATCAGCACGTTCAAGATATTTTAATTAATCTTGATTGACTCAAACTTTATATTATCAATCTGAAGATGACAATTTTGGAATTCACACACTTAAAGTGAATGAAAAATTTGATTTCTCATTTCATCAAAAAATTTGGGGCACTACTCATTTTTATTGTGCATTTGCATGGGTATGGAAGAATGCTGATTTTGATATTTTCTTTAAGAGAAAAGAGTACTCCTTGTAGATTTAAGTTTTTTAAATAAAATATTTTTTTTTTCGTGATTTTCGGATATCGCTTTGCGAATTCGATTAGCTGTACCTAAAGGGTCCCGTCGTTTCAAAGCGGGTGCACCACAGTTAGTTCTGCGGGGCTCTGGAGATGCCGCCGATCTGTAATGCCTTCGATGATATTAATCGAAATTAATAAAATAAAATAAAATAAATGTTGCAAATTAATAAGTCATAATGAAATTGATCAATCATAATTAAAGTAGTAAATCATGGTAAAACAAGTTTAGTAAGCATTAGTTACATGACTAAATATTAAAAGAAATTAAAATTAGATCATTTATTTTAATTGTCGAAATATATATAAAACTAAAAAGAAAATATTAAAACATATTCATTACTTTTGGCGACGATATTTATTACTTTTAGCGGCGGTTTTAGACGCCATAAAAAGTAACATTTTTAGTGACGACATTCATAACTTTTATCGACGGTAAATCGCCACTGAAAGATGCCTGACGACATTCTTAGCTTTTACTGGCGGTTTTAGTTGCTGCAAAAACTAACTTTTAGCGTCGAGTTTCATAGCTTTTAGTCGTTGTGAATAAGTATAGTAATGGCCACTAAAAGATGTTTTAGTAGCAACATTAAACGCTGCTAATACCTACATTAATAGCCACTAAATAAAAATTTTAGAGGCAACATTAGCAACTAAGAATAAGTATAAGACTTGCCGCTAAAAGATTGTTATAGTTTCTCCTAATGCCTAAACTTAATTGCCACGTATAGTATGTTATAGTTACCATGAGGCTTTAAAGTCACCACTAAATTAGGTTTCAGTGGCAACTCTAGTCGCTGGTAATGCTCATAAAAGTCACTACTAAAAGGCACTTTTAGCGACGACATTCATAACTTTTAGCGATGGAATAAGTCGCCACTAAAAGTCAGTTTTAACGACGACATTCTTTTTTTTCGGCAGCAGTTCTGTTGCCACAAAAAGTCCTTTTAGCGACGGTATTAGTCGTCGCTAAAGATACTTTTAGCGACGACATTCATAACTTTTAGCGACGATCTTCATAACTTTTAGCGACGACATTCATAACTTTTAGCGACGATCTTCATAACTTTTAGCGACGACCTTCATAACTTTTAGCGACGACCTTCATAACTTTTTGCGACGATATTCATAACTATTAGCGACGACATTCATAACTTTTAGCGACGACCTTCATAACTTTTTGCGACGACCTTCATAACCTTTAGCGACGACCTTCATAACTTTTAGCGACGACTTTCATGACCTTTAGCGGCAATTTTTGTCAATGCTAAAAGTACTTCTGTTTTTGTCACCGCTAAAAGTACTTCTGTTTTTGTCGCCAGTAAAAGTCACTTTTATCAATATTACTACTTTCTTTTAGCAGCGGTTTTTGTTGCCATTAAAGTGACCTTTAGCGACGACATTCATAAATTTTAGCGGCAATATTTATGACCTTAATTAAAATTTATATCATTGTTCCTGTAATCAACTGACATTTTAATCAATATATTCTTTATTAACATCATAGATAAATCATATACAAAAGTGAAACTTGATCAGAAAGATAAACGGGAACATAGTATGGATTTCAAATCCATTATATGCATTAAATTGGATAAATTTACAAGTATCTCCCAAGAAGGGCAAGCAACCTATAAAACTACATCTCCATTCTCCTGCATAGCAATTAGGAAGGGGAAAAACAAATAGAGTGGTCAAGCCATTGGAATATATATAATAGAAAGCCCACAAGGCTTTGGTCCAACGGAGCGTAGCGCGTGATGTGTGGGTGCAGCCACCAACAAAAGCCAGGTATATATGTAAAGAGTAAGACTATTGCCAATCCTTGATTCCTCCCTATAAATTTGTAAACACTAAACCTATATAATGTGAATCATTGTGGATCATGAACTTGAGTTAGGACCAAACTTGAGTGCTTTGTGAACTACGCTTACATTGTATAGCTCATAAAAATGACTCTAACTTACCTTAGAATTAAGTAAGTGATGACTTGATCACTTCTTTATCATATATAGCAATATTTAAAAGTTGGCACAAGCATTAAAATCATACATACACAAGCTTTTTTCCACCTTGTTTATGTCATCAACAACCACCTTTACAACATTTCTCTAAATATAATGTATGTTGGAGGATATATTTTTTAAGATTTTCTATTTAATTTATAAATGAACATAATCAAGAATACAAATAAATATTATTATTGGCTCTAAATAGCAAAGCAATATAGTTGTTCTTTTAGTTGCTCTTAACACTATTTTTAGCGGCAATTGTCACTCTTGGTATATGTCCCTAAAGTCTTTAGCGTCATTGGTTCTAACAGCACTTAATAATACCGGTAAAGACTTTAGCACTCTTTATTAGTGTCAATATTTAATGACGCTAAAAGTTATTTTTGTTGTAGTGTAAGCAACTTTCCTAAACTAATCATTTCATAATTTTCTATCTCTTCTTTAGATATATTGTGGTTCGACTATACTAATCACAAAAATGCTAATTGATCTCTTCTCAATTAATAGATGAGTGATAAACAAATAATATAGTATGTATTTAACAAAATATCGGATATGAGTAAAGATTTACCAAGACAAAAAAGAAAAGGGTTTTGAAATATATTTTAACTTTGATTGTAATTGTTGTTATGATATCAAACTTTGGAAATGATTTTTTACCCTTTAATAATGTATTTTAAGGTATATATGTTTTCACGTTGACATAAAAAATATTGCTAAAAGAATGTATATATATAGTAAAGAAAAAGATTATGTCCAAAAAAGATAAAAGAAATCAACCTTTGGAGATTGATTTTTTATAATAATAATAATAATAATAATAATAATAATAATAATAATAATAATAATAATAATAATAATAATAATAATAATAATAGTTTTGAAGAGAACTGCAAACAATAACATAGTATTAATGCTAATAAAAAAATATTATAATAAATCAAGAAATATCAATAATTTATTTTAAATCTAAAATTTTTAAAATACAACGGGGTATGGTTAAAGAAAGTTAAAAAAATGTTGACCAAGTTTTTGGTATTTCTCCACGTATTAAAAATAATTGTCCAATTTAAAAAATCAAACGATAATTCATTTTATGTATCTATTTTATCTTTACTATTAAAATACTAACACATTTTTTAAAGCATTAAATTTAATAAAATAAAAAATAATATAATTATATTACTCTTATTATTTATTATTTCTTGAGATACTTTTACTTATCATACTTTGACTGGATACACTCACTTAAAAAACAATTAATAATATAAGACTTTTATCAAATCATCCTTTATTAATGATATTGATATTTATCTCCCCACAATTTATTTTATGGTAATAATATGGTATAGGGGTCTATACTCATTCTGATTGCAAAATTAAGTGATTTATTTAATTACTGAAATAGTAAAAGATTTTTTATAATATTTGAGCAAAATTGAGTAATTTTTATATCACAAATTAATTTATTTATTTTGTATAATTGAAAAATTAGTGATCATTTATGAAATTGACCGGTCAAAATATAAGTCAAAAATGACATTTTCTTAATAATTAGATTAAGATTAATAGAGTTGAATAATCCAAATTTAAGTCAATGCTTCAATGTAAAATATTTCTCTCTATATATTATCTTTATAATATAGTGAAAGAAACCAATTTCATTTTTTCTCTCTTGAAATGGCTTATTATCCTTACACCAAAGTTCAACTTTTATTGCTCATTTCATTTATCATCGATGTTATGATAATGACAAATGCTTCTAGTTTTGAATCAAATGTTACTAAAAGTTTTGAACCAAAAGTTACTGAAATTTTTATCAGTAACCTCCCAGAAGATACTAAGCCGGTTAAAATTCATTGTAAATCTAATGATAACGATCTAGGAGTTCAGGTGATTCACACGAATGAAATATATAATTTCTCATTTCATGTGAGTTTTTGGGGCGATACTCATTTTTATTGTGCTTTTTCATGGGATTTGGTTGATAATACTTTTGATGTTTATTTTAAAAACAAGAGCCCTTGTAAATTAAAGTTTCCTTTGAAAGATATTTATTGTACTTGGTTGATGAAGGATTCTGGTTTTTATCTTGCTCGTACTAGAAATCCTAATCCTTCACCAGGTGACTTCAGATTTGTCTATCCTTGGTTGTAAACATTACAAATATTAATACATATATAATATATTTTCATAATTTAGCATTCTCGAGAGAAATTTATATTGTTATTTAATGTGAGATTGATGATTTTGAATTAATATTTTAATTGACACAATCCTCGTTTTATCCTATATAAACATATAGATGCATCACGTAAATTGTATTTTTTATTGGCTTAGTGTAAACACTCAATATGGATAAGTTTTACCTGATTTTAATTTTGTTTTAATTGGTGTGATACATTTTTGTTTAATTAGAGACATGCTTTATAACATATATACTTGCATCGATCCCACTTTCTTATCTAAATTGTGAATATTTAGATTTTAATTTGAGATTAGAAATGGTCATGAAATGAGTAATGAAACTTTGGAGTCACTTTTTCCACCAAATATTAATTCAGTTATGTATAATTTAATTAATGTGAATTTAGAATTTTTAAAATAAAATAAATGTAAAGGGAAAAAAAGGGCATTAATTGTTGTCAAGTTATTGGTCAACAATTATGTTTTTCAACACTACATAGAGTGAAGAAATCAACTTCATGTTCACTCTTAAAATGGCTTATTATCCTTGCACCAAAGTCCAATTTTCATTTTTTATTTCATTTGTCATCAAAATCACGGTGATGACAAATGCTTCGAGTTTAAATTCATCTATTACTAAACGTTTACTATCAGTGTCTTCTTTTAAAATACTCGTCTATTCAATATTCATTATCACTCTAGAGATGACGATCTTCAAGTACACACTCTTAATCCAGGTGACGAATATAATTTCTCAGTTCATTGAGAATTTTTGGGCACTACTCATTTTTATTGTAGGCTTACATGGGATCAAATGTATACTCAATTTCATATGTTTTTTAAGACTGATATTTATATTAATTGGTTGGTAAATTCTTCTGATATATATTTTTCTAGTATGAAAAATCCTTCACCTAGTGAATTCAGATTTGTCTATACTTTGGTTGTAAAAATATTAAGGATTTATTACATCTAAATTTCAATGTCTTTATAAATTAAAAGTACTTTTTGTTATACTTCTATCTTTATCTTTCTTTTTCCAGTCAAGAAAGATGTAATTAATAATTTGCGATAAGTTTAAAGTTTTTAATATTTCTCTACCTGATATGAGGTAAAGTTGATTGACTTTTTTTTTTGTTTCAAAAAGATTTATGATTTTTGGACAATTTATTTTTGCTATAAAAATACTTTAATTAATGATTTCTCTATGAAATTAATTGTTGTGTTAGAATTTTTTATTTTTTTTGGACTTTGATTCCATAAAACAAAAATTAAGTGACCATAAAATCAAACCCAAAATGGTCAAGAAGGTAGTCTATTTTAAAATAACAAAATCAAATTAATGTATTCTTGTTAGTTTAGCATTAAATTACTCAAAAAAAAAATTCCTTTATAATTTTAAAAAAACTCATAAAGTGAAGAAATCAACTTTGTTTTTACTCTTAAAATGGATTTATTACCCTTACACTAAAGTTCAATTTTATTACTAATCTCATTTGTCATCAACATTGTCATGGTGACAAATGCTTCATTTGTCAATCCAGCAATTCCTGAATTTTGTAAGAGTAACCTCCCTATGCATTCTCATCTACTTGTCAATCCAAAGACGATGATCTTGGAGTACGCACACTTAAACTGGATCAAAAATTTGATTTCTCCTTCCATGAGAATTTCTAGGGCACTATTCGTTTTTATTGTAGATTCGATTGAGGTCAAAATTATAATGATTTTGATGTCTATATATAAAGAGCCCTTGTAAATATAAAGGGCAAAGTGAAATATGTATAACAAAGTATTATGCATCATCAACATTAAATTGGCCTTAGTTGAATTTGATTCTAAGCCTTTTGATTGGAAATAAGTTATACCAGAACAAATTATTTCATCATGTCTGTAGATAGGGAAACTTATCTATCACTAAATATAAATGGTGGGATAAATAATCTCTAGAACGGTTTAATACTTTCAACTAAGCATATGATAAAATAATCCTACATTTTATCTCTAAAATTATTATACCTAATACCTCACACCAAACGACTACAAGATTGATAAAGTCCTTTTTGATATCTCTTAACTAGTTGTGGTTGTAATAAATATTTAGCTAATAAGTCAGCTATATATTTTAAATTATTTCAAATAGATTTTTTTTTATATTCTTTATATACCTCTCTACGATATCCCACCTTTACTTTCTTAATGACTCAAACTCCACGAACAACTTAATGACTCAAACTCCACGAACAAAGATTAAAAAAATTCAACAATCTCAATATAATATGAGAGATATGAGTAATATTACTCATGCATTGGAATATAGTCTCACCATACTTAATGGCCTAATATCTAAACTATTCAAATTCAAACCTCTATTAAATAAATACAAATATATAAGACCAAAGTATCACAAATGTAAAAACTATCACTATTCAACTTTGAATGAATATTACAAAAGGGTCAAGAAAGTGGTCAACTTTAATATCTAAATAAGATTTAATGTAATTTTTTTTTTGAGCATTGAAGTTACTCTATATAAAGTGAGGAAGCCAACTTTATTTTTTACTTTGAAAATGGCTAATTACCCTAACACAAAAGTTCAACTTTCATCACTTATTTTCTTTGTCATCAATGTTGCTATGATGGCAAATGCTTCTTTTTACAATCCAGTTATTAATGAAATTTTTGTCAATAATATCACTCGAAGTACTCCTCCGCTCAATATTCATTGTTTATCTAGAGATGATGATCTTGGAGTACGTACACTTGAACCTGGTGACAAATTTCATTTCTCATTTCATGAGAATTTCATGAGCACCACTCACTTTTATTGCATGGTAAAGTGGGGTCGAAATTCTTCTACTTTTGATGTTTATTATAAAAAACAAAGTCTTTGTTACTATAAATTTTTTAAGTTGACAGATCTTTATTGTACTTGGTTGGTGGAGGATTATGCTATATATCTTGCAAAGGTTAAGAATCCTTCACGTAAAGACTTTGTATTTGCCTATACTTGGTAGATGGATCATCCTCTTGTATCTCAAATCAATTTTATTAGAGATCTATTACAAATCAATTTCAATGTCTCTATAAATTAGAAGTAATTTTTGTTATACATGTTTTTCTTGTCAAGAAAGACATGTTTGTTTGTGATAAAGTTAATTAATGTGAGATTGATAAATTTGGGCAAATTATCGAAATCACATATTTCTAAGGCAAGATTACAATCTATTTCTTAAAAGTTTATAATTATAGAAATCCCTCAAACATATACAATAATATAAGCGCTGATATATTAAAAAAAAGAATCGAATACATTAATGGCCAAGAAATTAAAGCGATGATAGATTAAAAAGAGGGTCGAATACATGCGGTGATACATTAAAAAGAGGGTCCGGATACATTAATGCCAAAAAAATAAAGCGCTGATACAATAAAAAGAGAGTCGGAGACATGCACTTATATATCAAAAAGAGGTCGGATACATTAATGGAGGGTCAAATACATTAATGATATTTTTTACTTAAAAGAAAAAAATGAGAGATTTTGAAGATTTGTAAAACTTATAAAAGATAATGATAATAGAAAAACTAAAAGATAAATTTCTGTAATTATTACTTGAAATTTTTCAATAAAGTCAAATTCCTTAATTTTCACATGTTAATCTAGACACAAATCTTTTAAGTTCTCTAAAAATAACTTTTTCATATTTAAATACTCTATAAAAAATATTATAAATTACAATAATAAACATAATAAATAATTTTAAATATTTACCGGGCATATAAAATAATTATCAAAGAGAATTTATTTGACTATCAAAATTTAAAATTGGGCTAGATGGAGAGAAGAAATAAATTTTTTTAACGAGACACATTATTTATTGTATTATGTGGATTATTCATTAGATTTATCCAACAATTAATTAAATTATATTCTTGTATGAGTACTTCCAAAGTGATTAATACATTTACGGATAACTATGTATAATATATATTAGTTAGATAGCAACTTTTGAGAGTGATCTCAATACTATAAGTGAAAATATCACTCATCATTTGAAAAACATTGTAACGACCTGTCTAGTCGTTTTGAGCAGCAGATTTTATTTCTGGAAAAACTGGCTGAGACGACGGACACCACGACGGACCGTCATGGGCACGACGGACCGTCGAGGGTGTCTCGTCCCAAAACACTTAGGAATTCTGAAATTCGAGTGCTGAAATCGACTCTCTGAACTCTGTGACGGACCTGCAGGACGGACCGTCACAGGTACGACGAACCGTCGTGAGCCCCCGTTTCAAAAAACTTCAACTCTTGAAAAGTTGGTACAGGGAACGATTCTCTGAACGTCGTGACGGAAGTGCAGGACGGACCGTCGTAGGTACGACGGGCCGTCACAGACTCTCTAAGGAAATTGAGTCTCTGACGAACCTGCATGACGGACCGTCGCAGGCACGACGGGCCGTCACAGGTTGCGTAATCCCAGTCGGAGTCGGATTTCTGGTTAAGTTTTAAAGGGGCGTTTTGGACTATTCCTACTATAATTACAAATTTCGTGGGTTAACATTAATAACTCAGTTTCTTGGGGGATAAAAGAGGTAACTTTGAGTTAATTAGTGGGTTACTATTGCCATCTTTTATACTTAATTATATGTTAATTAGGGTAAAAGAAAGAGGGTTTGAATAAGAAAAAAAAGGAAGAACAAAAAGGGAGAGAGAGGATCGAACGAGAGAGGAACGAAGGGGATATCAAAGCTTTGAGAAATTTGCTTGCTTGATCACTAATCTTCGGTGGAGGTAGGTTATGGTTTTGTTTTACGTTATTCGTAGTAAACTCTTAATAGCGAATGATATGTATTGGTAGTATTGTAAACCTGTCTATATGCTTAATTGTATGCTTGCATGAATATGATTATGTGATTGTGATAAAATAAGCATGATGAAGCTATTGAATCCCAAATCTTGAAAGAAACCCTAATT
>CM064970.1:1003553-1194734 GCA_032847665.1 Solanum chilense
CCGACACATAGTATTAAGGGATCGGGTGTCACGAACCGACACGTAGAATTAGGGGATCGGAGTGTCACGTACCGACACATAGTAGTAGGGGATCGGAGTGTCACGTACCGACACAAGAGGAAGAAAGATAATGAATCTTGAAAGATGTTAACGTACTCAATATAATGAACCTAATTCCCAAATGAGTATGGTATTGAGGCTTGAGTCCTTATGGATGAACTTGGCGGTACTTATTAATGATTATAGTACTTGTTGTTGCTACATGTTGAGTATTGTAGTTGTTTTATGATATTAACTGATATATACTGTTTTCTATTTTGAGTTGGCCGATGATACTTACTCAGTACCCGTGTTTTGTACTGACCCCTACTTGTTTGTTTCTTTCTTTGTTATTTGTGGAGTGCAACAAACGTACCGTCGTCTTCAACTCAACAGTAATTCTAGCCAGTCTTCAGTACACCGGATTTCAGGGTGAGCTAATGCTTCTAGCTTGGACTGGGTCTTCTTCTTCAAGTCTTGATGCCTTGAATTTCCGGCATGGACTAGCTTTTTATGTATTTAGTTTCTTAGATACTCCTAGTTTAGTAATTTGATCATAGATGTTCTTGTGATGATGACTTCCAGATTTTGGGGAATAATAATAATAGTTGTTGAGTTTTAAGTCTTCCGCATTGTATTTTGTTCATTATGTTTAAATGTTGGGTTTTGTATTGGTTGGTTCGCTCACATAGGAGGGTAAGTGTGGGTGCCAGTCGCGGCTCGGTTTTGGGTCGTGACAAACATACTTGAATAAGAATTTTCTCGTTCATCCTTATTTTCTTTTTTCTCTTTATTATATTATTCTAAGCTTGATTTCATAATAAAATTAAAAAAAAAATTCCCTTTCTCTTTAAAAGGTAAAAAGTAATCAACTTTAATAGCAAAGTCAGATTAATTTTTTTCCCTTTTCTGTATAAATGGCAAAAAGTAATCAACTTCAATAACAAAATTAAATTTCTTATCTTTTCTGTATTAAGGGTAAAAAGTTCCACTTAAATAGCAAAATCGGATTAAAATTATTTCTTATTTATAAGTTAATGACAAATTTGTATATCATCTATATAAAGTGAGGAAGCTAACTTTATTTTTTACTCATAAAAAATGGATTATATTATCCTTATACCAAAGTTTTACTTTCATTACTTGTTTTATTTGTCATCAATATTGTGATGATAACAAATGCTTCATTTTGGAATCCAGCAATTACTGAAACTTTTACTAGTTCCATCTCTCAAAGTGCTCCTCTACTCGATATTCATTGTCAATCTAGAGATGATGATCTTGGAGTTCGTATACTTAAACCAGCATATCAATTTGATTTCTCATTCCATCCGAATCTCTATAAATATGAAGTAATTTTTTTGCAATAATACTATATATATCTCAATTTATGTGCAATAATTTGTATTTCAATAAATATAAATTCCTTAGTATTTCTCAAAAGAATTAAAATAAAATTTTCATATTTAGAAACTCCGTAAAGAAGTATTTTAAATTACGATGATTAATAATTTTTTAAATATTTATTATGGATACGAAATATTTATGATCAAAGAATAATATGTTTGATTCGCAAAATTCAAGCCTACTATATAAATTGAGATAGATACGGTAGAAATTACTCAAAGAAAAAGTCTCTTTAGACAATAATGTTGATTATTCTCATAAAATTTAGTTGGTTCAATCAAGTTCAGTTTCTTATAAGAGGGAAAAAGACAAATATACCTTGAACTATCGCAAATGGTATGGAGATATTCTATATCATATTTTTGTGATATTTGGTGTCCCTGCCATCCAAAAACTAGAGCATATATGCCGTTCACTCTAACGAGAGACTAAATAGGGACACGTGGTAATCTTATCTGTCAATCCGATATTTAATAAATGTCATGTCGGTGAATAATATTATGACACGTGTATGCCCTTTAGTATAAAGAGTATATATACTGTAGTTTTTGGACGGTAAGAACACCAATGTTCAAAAGTATGACGGAGAATATCAACATACCATTTACGATAGGTCCGGTTATATTATAAATTGTATACTCAACTTTCCTAGGTATCATGAAGTCACTAAATAATTTTGGTTACTAAAGTTCGATTGACTTTTTTTGTTTCACAAAGATTTGCTTAGTGTGGTTTTTTAAGAAAAAGTTCATCATTCTTTTGGAATATTTTCAGTAAATTACAAATTTCTAACTTACATTTCAAATATATAGTCCAAGACTAACTTTACCAATCTTTAACCTAAAACTTAATTTAATATATAACAATATACATCCAATATTCAATAACAAACAAAATTTTATATGTTATTTCTTTATGAGAATATTTTAAAATTTGATATACAATATGAGATACTCAATATATAGTAGTATACAAATTTATAAGAGATATTAATACACTCATATACAATAATTTAGAATCTTCTATTCTATTATATAAAAATCTGACATAATCTTTTTCTTGAATCCAAACACCAAATTCATCCCAGAATATCTCAAAAACCATAGCAAATCATCCACTTATAATAAAGCTTATTTGCATAATTTTAATTGTCAAACTTTTGAGACTTAGAACTTTAGCAATAATTGAACACCAATCCTTTGTTGGATTTATGAATATGAAAAAAAATAGAAAAAAAATATTGTTAGCAACAGTGGAGTTACAATATTAAGTAAGGGGAAAATAATGTTTTTGGTAATTCAATTGCGATGAAGATCGAAGATCTTCTTAAGATCAGAAGATTCATATCGATAAAATATAGGAGAGATATTGGGTAGATAAGTAAGCAGAGCTTACCAATTAGTGACATGTTTTAAAGTCGCGCAGCATCAAGCCCGAACAGATAATATCTTTGACAGGTTGAACCGTTACAAATAGTATCACACTTCTATTATTAAAAATAAAAAAAAGTGAATTAATTTTGCATAAATATTACAGAAAATCATCATAAGAAAGCAAAAAAAGGCATTATATGTATGATACTCATGCAAAGTTGACGGACTTTTTTTTTTTCAAATAAAGTTGCTTAGTGACTTTTTGTGATTCTTAGACAAAATTAAATTATGTGTTTTTACTATATAAAATAGTTTAACCATTTTTTTGTGACAGTAAAAGAAAAATTAATTAATTTTTGTGTCAAAGAAAATAATGCATGACTTTGATGCAATAAAACAAAAAAAAAATTATAAATGATCATGAAATTAACCCAAAAAGGTCAAGGAAGTAGTCAATTTTACTTAATAACAAATATATGATTAATTAATATCTTGTTAGTTTAGCATTACAACACTTATCCAAATTAATTTCATACTTCAATGCCAACTATATATATCAGCTTTATAAGGTGAAAAAAAAAAACAGATTTATTTTTTTTTATTCTCAAAATGGTTTATTATCCTTATACCAAAGTTCAACTTTCATTACTAATTTCATTTGTCATCAACATTGTGATGATGACACATGCTGTGGATTTCAATCCAATAATTACTGAAACTTTTATCAATGGTCTACCAGATAATACTGTTCTACTCGATGTTGCTTGTAAATCTAAAGATGACGATCTCGGAGTTCATACTCTTAAAGTGGACGAAAGATTTGATTTCTCATTCCATCAGAATTTCTGGGGCAATACTCATTTTGTTTGTAACTTTACATGGGGTCCAAAACATAATGATTTTGATGTTTTCTATAAAGGTAAAAGCCCTTGTAGATTTACGTTTGTCAAGTCTGATATCTATTGTTATTGGTTGATGAAGGATTCTGGTATTTATTTTGCTCGTACTAAAAGTCCAAATCCTTCACCTAGTAACTTTAGATTTGTCTATCCATGGTTGTAAACTATAAGAATTTTCATAAATTTAAGTCTTAAATTTTAATACCTTCATAAACTATAAGTCTTGTATTACTAGTTATATTTGTGCCTCATTTTCTATTAGTATTCGAAGAAAAAATTTATATTATTATTTAATGTGATCAATTTGAGATTGATGAATTGGTCTTTTCACCTTATTGCAAATATTAATTGGTGAAAAGACCAATTTTATTTTTGAAAGATTAATGATAGAAAATTGGTAGATTAATATCAAGTGGTTTGGTCAACAATTTTATTTTTGAAAACACTACTAAAAAACAATAAAAAATTATTGTTGTCCAAAATAATATTCCAAAAAATAATCAATTTTTGGATATCTTTTACAATATTTAAAAAGAAAAGGAGTGGACATTAGAAGTCGGTTATTTCCATGAAAGGAAAAAAGATTTTGAAGAGTATACAATCACATACAAATTAAATTAGAGAAGAAAAATAATGGAATAATTCAATGAGTTTCGACTAAGTCTTTTTATTTGGGGCAGAATCGGCTCAAGCGTATTAGTGGCTTAAATTAAAAATCAAATGGGGTATTAAATTTAAATTGTTAATAACTTTTATATAATCTATTTCTTCTAGTTTTCATCTCATAATATAACCATTTTTATTTTAAATTATTTTTCATAAGATGTAGTACTCAAAATATATCAATTTTCTTCTAATAATTCTTTCATTTTTCATGAAATATTTACTTTTTCTATAAGTAGTATTCAATATTTGATTAAAAAAAATAACTTATAATCTATTATTATATAAAAAAAAAATGAAGCCCCTTAAATTTGAGGGCCTAAGACACATGTCTTCTTTTTTTTAACACTATCAAGTCACCCCTGTTATTGGGATAGAAGCAGAGAGAGTTTAATTTTTCACTATGATTAAGAAGAAATAATGTAGATTAAGTAGGTATAATATATCAATAAAATGATACACATATATGGACCGTTCAAAATCGAATCGAAACCGATAAAAAAGTTATTGTTTTATATTATTGGATTATTGGGTTGACGGTTTTAATAAAGGTTTTTTTTTTTTGTTATCGGGTTATCAGTTCTTAACGGTTTGAAGTTTTTTCTTAACAAGTTAACCGATAACCCGATAGTAAATTAAATAATTATATTTATACCATTTTGTATATAAATTTCTCGACTTTGAGTTTGATTTCCTACTTTCATTTTTGGTTGTCTCAAACACTTTGTTATTTACAATGTAAGAGTATTTGCTTTTGAGAAAGATGTAACTTGCTAACTCATATGCATGGTCTATTTGGTTTGTCACTTTGTTTCTAAGTGATTTTCAATGCTTATTTCTTTGTATCAAATCTTAACGGTTGACTATCAAGGCTATAAATCAATATCCGATAAGCAAATATTTTAATGGTTCTATAACGATTTAGCATTTCTACAAACAGATAACCAATAAGCCAACCCGATAAACTTCAAAAGCGAAGCACCCCTACGTATATATAAAATTTATCGGCTATTATTTTTATGGTGACTATTTATGTTAATTCTCAATTTTTAATCGGTTATAACCTTTTCAATCCACTATATTGTTTTGTTTTTTTAGGAAAAATTACAACTCGATATTTTTTATCCACTAATATACAAAATGTATACACAATATATTGATAACGTATACTTTAAAATAAATATACTAGCTAGTCAAAGTGTAGCATTAGATTATACTTATCTTTCTGTATGGTTGGAAGGAGCAAATTAACTCAACCTTCGAAAGGATCCAAAATGAATTCAATGGCAAAGAAAATTATCATCTTATAAATTGTCATATTTGTTCTCTTGTGAAATATTATAATTTCTCAAAATGGCTTATTATCCTTACACCAAAATTCAATTTTTGTTACTTATTTTATCACTCATCAACATGATGCAAATAACAAATGCCTTCGTTTTAAGTCCAAAAGTCATCCTTACTTTTAGGAGTGACCTCCCAAAAGATTCAGATTTGCTCAAAGTTCACTGTCAATCTAAAGATGATGATATCGGAGTTCGTACACTTAATCCAGGCGACCAATTTAGTTTCTCATTCCGTATGAATATCTTTGGAACCACTCTTTTTCATTGTAACTTAGTATGGGGTTCAAAGCATAATCATTTTGAAGTCTTTAATCAAAAAAGATCCTATTGTTATGGTCGTAAGCTTTTCAAGAATATCTATTGCACGTGGTTGATGAAGGATTCTGGTATTTACTTGGCTCTTGGGCCTAATCCTTCACCTAGCGACTTTCATTTTCTCTATCCTTGGTTGTAAAAAAAACAAAAGATGTATTACATTTCTTTCTTAATTACATCTTTATATATAAGAAGTAATTTATTTTATAGGATACTTGCTCCCCATGTAAAATCAAGCCTTAATTATTAGCATTTTAAAAGTTAAATCAAAGAAAGTGAGGTTGCTCAAATCTTATAAAATAAATTCAAGATTTCCTTAATTTATAGGAGTTGAATTTTTTTATTTTTTTAATCCCAATAAGTTTTTGTTAAGGAAAAATTACTAAAATTACACTACTTTAATTTATTTAATTTCATTAATTCCCTACTAATGTATTAAATTACAAAAATCCCTATTTTATCTCAAATGATACTAATTAAATTTTATACATTGAAATATTAAAAAGTTAGTTTACCTTACCAAGGTAAAGCAAAAATTACCTTCCTAATGTATGATTCCTTTCCCCCCAAAAAATCACCTTCCCAAAATTATCGTACTTCCCAAGATTTCCGCCTCCCACCAAAAGCTACTCTCAATTTTTTTTCCCTAAGCTAGTCTGATAAATTAGTATTAGTCTGATAAATTGTTTTAGTCTGACGAATTGTACTATTCAGTGAATTAAAAAAGAAAAAAAATTACATGATTCTTCCATCTAATCTTTATTGCCTAAAGTGGTTGACGAGAACACAAAAATTGAATTTGTTTTGATTTTGGTACGATATTCTGAGGATTGATATGAGGCTTCACATAGATGAATTAAAATTTGTTTTAGTTTGCTCAGATACAAATCATTGATAGAATTGATGATATTATTGTGCTAGTAGACAAATCCTAAACAATGAATGATCCCAAGTCATCGAGATGAATAAACACATCAATTTTCTTTATCTAAAAACTGCAGTTTTTATTATAATATCATCGCATTCATAAACCATAAACCTAGTACATTCACAAATCACATAGAAAGCAGTTAAAGACAAGATATTGATACACAGAGATAGGGCTATATACATAGCAGAAAACACTATAGATATGAAAATGTTAGGTGAGATGGTAAATCAATCTTATCATGATTTTTGTATATATTTGTTAGTATGTTCAATTATTTTTATTAAGTATAATTTTTTTTGTGCTCACGTTAGAATGATTCTTTGTTTTATTTTTACTTATATTTCGTATATATTTAAGGTATCAAATAATAGTATATGTGTATCATACTGTCATACATCTGTTATTTAAGTATCATATTTATATGAAATATTGATAAGTATATAATAATTTAAGTATTAAATTTAAATTGTGAATTTGAGTATCTTTTTATTTGTTGGACATGAAATTTAATGTTTCGTTTATATAAAGATTCAAATAGTATTTTGTAAGTATCATGTTAACCCGTTTATTTATATTTAGTATCAGATGTATTGTATTAAGTATGGTTTTAATCTTATCATGATTTTTGAATATATTTCTTAGTATGTTCAATTAATTTTATTAAGTATCAATTTTTTGGTGCTAAAATTTAAGTATCAAATTTAAATTGTGAATTTGAGTATCTTTTTATTTGTTGGACATGAAATTTAATGTATCAAAGAAACATATTTAAATTTAATTTTTTGTTTATATATAGATTCAAATAGTATTTTGTAAGTATCACGTGATAGAATGATTCTTTGTTTTATTTTTACTTATATTTTCATATATATTAAGGTATCGAATAATAGTATATGTGTATAAAAATATAAGTATCTAATTTAAATTGTGAATTTGAGTATCTTTTTATGTGTTGGACATGAAATTTAAATTGTGAATTTGAGTATCTTTATATGTTTTTTTTTTCCTGATTTTGAATGACTATTTTAAAATTTTTAAATTGAATGATGATCTAATGTAGTACTTTGGAAGCAGTTTTCACGGTAAAATGATTACAAAATTAACATAAATCAGGGGAAGGAAAATTAGTAAATTAAATGATGATTTAATTTAGTAATTTCTGAAGCAATTTTCACGCTAAATTAGTTACAAGATTAACATAAATCAAGGGAAGGGAAATCAGTTACCTTTGATTTTAGCTATAACAGTTACAGATTTTATCCGAAATTCTTAAAAATAAGGGATTTAGAATGTAATGTATCATTGCTTGTTGGGCCAAGGTTGATTTTGAAAAACTCAAATTTGGGCCAATATCAAAGAAGGCTTAAACTTCTGATTTCAATTTTAATTATGAACAATGAAAAAATGGCTTTATTGTCTTATTATTGTAGGAAAATAGTTCTTATACTTGTATATAATTTTAAAAAAAATTGGGGGGAGGGGGGTTGTAAATTATGAATTATTTTTTGATGTTGTGTTTGATGTCTGACATTATTTTTATTTTTTTAATACGTTTTTTATGGATGTTTGATATTTATATTAGGGTGTTAATAAGTCAAATTTACGATACGTAAAAATTGAGGAAAATTATATTTTAATGATTTTGGTCTATGCTCAAGATTTAAATATGAAATCTGTAGTAAAAAATAGAGACTATATTCATGTAAAAAATAGAGAAATTATATTCATTTTATAATTTATATCAGAA
The DNA here is from genome assembly GCA_032847665.1 of Solanum chilense. Taxonomy (NCBI): domain Eukaryota; kingdom Viridiplantae; phylum Streptophyta; class Magnoliopsida; order Solanales; family Solanaceae; genus Solanum; species Solanum chilense. The sequence goes on from CM064970.1 coordinate 1,012,274, forward strand.
GTTTTTTATACTTTAAAATTTATATCCGAGAAAACCTCTAGTCAAAAAATGTAGAAATCATATTCATCCAAAAAATTTATCATTAATTTTATATATCTAATATATGAATTCAAAATTTCTAGATACTCTTCAAAGAAGTATATTATCCTTTATAAGTAACCTCCAAAAATCTTTACTGAAATTGAACAAAAATCGTGGAATCCCAATTAAAGTTAAACGTGTTTTATAATTTTTATTGAAATTAAATATATTTTATAAAGTTCCATAAAATTTCTATGCATATACTCATGGAGAAGCACCTGATCCCATTAAACTCTTCATTGGCTACCAAATAGGTAACATAAATTTAGTTGTTAAGCAATCACATTAATAACCTCATGAATCAAGTATTTTAAAAATAATTTAAATATTTGAATCATCAAATTAATTATTAAAAAAACACTCTAACTTCTCAACTCCTCTATAGCCACATTAGATCTCTAATTGACTTTAATTGAGTCAAATTGAACACTGAGCATGTTTAGGATTAATTAATGTTTAGTGATAAATTGAAAATGATTGAATATTAATTATTAATTAAATTAATAAGTATGGTTAGCTACGGTGGCATTTGTTGGCTTTGACTCATCTCCAATAATAATTTACTAACTTATTTGTTGTTTATTGGCAACTTATATAATAATAATCATAATAATCATAATAATAATAATAATAATAATAATAATAATATAATTATTATTATTTTGTTTTATTATACTATGTTCTAGAAGTGTATAAGTGGCTTTTTTGATTAAATTAAAAGTTTGACCTTAAGGTTCTTTAGTATGCATTTTTAATAAATATATTTAAGCTACCCCCTCCCCCCTCCCCCCTCCCCCCCCCCGCCCACCTTTTTTTTTTTTTTTTTTAGTTTTGACTTTTCAAGAATATACAAATCTAGTTAAGGAAATTACTACTGACACACAATATTGTATTAAGTATGATATTATATTATAATGTTTACTTAAATTACAAATAAGATTAGTTGGCATAAATTGATTAATCGTATACGTATGTACGTATTACGTACATGCATGAGTATTCGAAACACGAGCACGTGTCCACGGGTGAATTAATTCAGCAGCCTAATTAAATAAATAGATTGACTAATCATATATTTTAAAATAAACAACCTCAAACATGACAGCTGAGGTATGACTCTGAAAATTAGTGAAAGATATATTATATACATAAAAGTCATTAATTTTAATTAACTAATTGTGTGGTGATCGAGTTGATTAAACATGAATATTAATTAATTAATTTTCTGGTGATCGAGTTGATTAAACATGAGATTATTCAATTCATTATTACCTATAATGTGTTTTTCGATCGAGGTGGTCGTATACAAAGGCGCATGTAGTCTTTTCGCTACAGGTTCAAGTTCATCTGAACGGATAATTTAACTTCACAACAAGTTATATGTTAAGAATTTTACAACGTGAACTCATTAAATTCGAATTTTGATTCCTCTTTGGTAGCACGAGACTTGTGTCAGTGGCGGAGCCAGGATATCAACTAAGGTGTGTCGAAATATAAAGAAGTAATTCTCGTAGAAACTTAAAAGTGTCAATATGTAATATACAAAACAACTATATATATACCCGCTAGCTTGTATAGTGCAATTTATACATGTTGTGTAATTTGTGGTTCTCTTAATTATATTTTTTTAAAATTATTGTTAATTGATTGACATAAATTAGATAAATTACACATTATAGAGTTCAATGAGACAATATAAAACAGCCACACCTTATCCGTAAAGTATAAGAATGACTTGTTTTGAAAGTGATGACCATAAATATATATGACCCCTAACTTCCTACTCCTTACTTAACCCCCCCCCCCCCCCCACAACAAACCAACCACCACCATATATATATATATATATATATATATATATATATGATTAATTAATTATGCTAATAGCTAGAGTCAAAAGTATAGAGAAGTGGACTCTTGAGAGTCACTTATGGACAAGTTCTTAGTAAACTCAATTATGAAAGAATATAAAAATAACTCTGTTTAATTGGATTTGAGAAACATCATATTAATAACTAGTGGTTTCCACTTCACAAGTTGTAGGAAGAAAAAAATAGTACAAAAAAGTATATACTAATTATGTCAATGTGGGACCTCTAGGATAAAATAAAGTTTTATTTGGTTCCTTTTGCTTTTATTTATTTTCTTTATATATATATATATATATATATATATATATATATATATATATATATATATATATATATATATATTGTGCATGGTGCATGGAATTTTTTAAATCACATCCCATCTTTCATTGTCTGATTTTCAATGGTTTACAAATATAAAATTCTAATATAAAATCAATAAATAGTAGGTTATTTGTTCTTTCTCTATTGGGAAAAAATTATATGATATTTATATCGATAGATACTAGATAACTATTAAAATTATTTAAATTCGTGTAAATTTCTAAATATTACCTTCACTAAAACATTTCTTTCACTTCATATTATTTGGTTTTAAAAAAAAAATCTAGTTCAAAAACAAAAATGTTTACCTGATCAAGAAGGTATTATTAATTTAGTTTTTTTTTTCCACAAAATTAACCTTATTTACACCTCAAATCCATACTCTCTTAATATAATTATCATCTTTTAAAAAAATACAATTTTAATTGTGGAATATTTAATAAAATCACTTCTATTTTATTTTTGGGGTGTATTATGGGGGTTTGGGGGGGGGGGGGGTGAATGATTGTTAAGTAGTTTGAGATACAAATTTATAAACGTGTGAGGTGACTAAGTTTTGGCAAAGTGAGGAAACCATAGAGGACCATCATCCTCCTATTTTATTTTATTTTCATTTGGTTCAAAAATTATTTTATGGACCCATATGCTATATGAAAAACAACAAAAAGAAAGGAAAAAATGTTGCATCATAACTTTTAATCAACTTGCAAATAATTAATATTAGGATGGTTTTCTAAGAAAACAAGGACACAACCCTGGTTTTGTTTCTAGCACATTGATTAAAAATATACATAGTTTTGAGGGGGCATATTCCTAATTCTACATATGCATATACATGGAATTGAATTCTATTCTTGATCTTTCTTAATAATAGGGTTAAGTACATCTGAATTGATTAATTAATTAATTAATTATCTCAACATGCATCAAAACAATTTGATTTGCCACATTCATCCATAGGTTCTCCCATTTTATAATACCAAATTGAATAAGTTTGTATAAGTTTTTGAATTTAACTTATTAAAGCAAAATGGATTTGACTACACATAAAATTCTATCCTCATTATTTTATATAAGCTTTTGTAATCAACTTACTAACTTGTTATGCTCAATTTATCATAAAACAGGATTAGATAATATTCTTATATATAACTCAATAATACCATGTTATAGTCATGACAAAATATATCATAAGGTAGTTTCAAAGATATTATCAAGTTTCCAAATCATGCTTCTAAAAAAATATACGCAAGTTATATGAAGGTTAAAGTTTTCGTTACATTGAAATTAACAAACTTCCTAAACTCGAAATGTGCAAGAGTTTACTAAACTAATAAATAAGGCTCGTGCATCACATGTTTACTTTTTTGACGATAGGATAGAGTGACTTGTTGGGTGAGAATGATAGAAGGAAAGGGTGGGAGACAATCATGCATGGTATTTCTTGACCCTGTCTTCGAGGAATAGTTGACTAGCAACTCAAGAATATTATCGAGTTGGACGAGTTAATAACTCGAAGACGTTCAGTCTATTTCTTGAACAAGAGTCGCAACTTGATACGTTACCTTCACCATGATAGGACACCAACTTTTTATGGTAGAGCACATAGAGATTCATCATCAATATGATGATTGGAATAGAAATCAGAAGCACAACTCGATCCTTATGGGTGACATTTCTGATTGACTGTCTTGTATTTCTAATAAGTTGTTTAATTGTTGGCATGTTGAATCGTATACATAATATGATGGGTTGGTTTAGATTAATCTTAACTGAATGATGGTGAATCACTTACATTTAATAAAATATTCAATTCGAAGATAAAATGTCAAATCACAAATTGCGAGAAATCCATGTTATATTCCTTGAACCGCTACAAAATCAAAAATTCCATAAGCTTGGGCTTTTGTTACTCGCCTTCGAGTTATTGGCTCGTCCAACCCGGCAGGATTGATGAGCCGCTAGTTCAACTGCCCCTCGAAGATAGGGTTGAGAAGTACCATGCATGGTTGCCCCCCGTCCTTTCTTTCTATCAGTCTCACCCAACAAACCATCAATAATAACAATGTAAGTATGAGAAATTTTTTTAGTACCGAAAAAATCAGATGGCCGGAGGAATGAAATCTAGAATAGAGGACTTGTAGTATTTCTCTAAATCTGACAAAAGCTAAAAATCCCATAACATAATTCTAATGGAGGCTAAATGTTAAGCCCATGATGGCTTTGGGTGCGGGATCTTGTGGTTGCGAGCTGAATTTGTCATGGCTTATTGTATTTATAGCAATGGGAGGATCCCAACAAAGAGAAAAGTGATAATAAGGAGCACTCTGTCAATAATGAGCACTTCCATCTGCTTGACAGAATCGTGAACTCCATCACTCGAATCAAAATCAAATTAAAAACACTCAACTATAGGGTGACAATCCTCATTACACACTAACTAAAGCGAAACTTAACTGATAAGAAATCTTTTCAGAACACAGAGTTACCTCCTCTAAAACAATATCCAAACAACCTCAATTTAAAATCATTACTAAACAATATCAATTATACTAGTCATGATAAAAATCACATTTTTAAGTCGAGCCTAGATCAAATCAATAAAGAGCCGTATCCTAAAATATCGATTCTATAATCAAGTATTGATTTTGAATTTATTTGCTAGGTCAAATTCCTAGCATTCAAATACTATAAATCTATGATTGAAAATACACTAAAATCAATGAGCTCTTTTTTTTCCCCCTAAAATGACAAAAAAATAAGATCTAATTTCGTTAATTGTCATTTTTATACCTAAGCATGATGTCTTAGTCCAATTATGTGATAACATTAGTCACAATTAGTTTGAAACACAAATATACTAAAAAGTGTAATGTAATAATATATATGCATTAAACTTGAGTATGTTCTCTTTTATGATTTATGATTTATTATTTATATATGCTATATTTATTTATAAGGGACGGGCAAGAATGCACTAGAATTTAGATATATGAAAAAAGAACTTTTTTTGGTCATAGAAAAAGGCAAGACTCATAAAGATGTAGTCAAATTGGTACACTATCAAATTGACATTCTTTAATTAGAAAGCAATGATTATCTTATACCTATGTGCCTCATCTTCTAGGAAACTTTGTTGCTCATTAATAAATATGGGGTATGGGGCTATGGGCTTTGAAATTTTGTCCAAAAAATATACATATACTATATGATTGAATATACTATAAAGCCATCCCTATCAAAAAAATAAATAAAAATAAAAATTGCATATGAGGACAATTATATTGTTTATTTTGTTTTATAAGACATAAAAGTGACCAAGTGTCTTGTTCCAATAAAAGGAAATGCCTTTTTGTTGTTTGAAAGAAAGAATCTTGAAATAATATTTACTAAATAATATGGAATAGGAAGGATCTTGTTTGTTTCTATCACAAAATCATTCACTCCATTTAGTTCCAAAAAATACTATATAGTATACTTTGCAAATTGGCAATGTGCCTTTCAACATCACTCTACATAAATTACAACCGATAGAAATGGTGCATCGAGATAATTTTCTTAATTAGAGCTTTTGGGTTTGAACCTGAATACGAATTTTTTTTTGATAAGGAACGCTTTCCTCTAAATGGGGTCTTACGCGACGCAAATTCAAAATAACCAGACTCTCACATGAATACTAAACATCGAAAAAAATAAAAAAAAATAATCGCTCTGAATAAATTGCTTTTACAATAGTTCAATGAAAAGGTGGTTGAAACATTTGGCTCCACTAGACTCTACTTCACTACTACAATATATGTTCATTGTTTTCATCCTTGTTGTATCTCTTATACTCTATTAGCTACTAATTTAAAAAATAATTACTATTGCATAAAGCTGGAATTAATAGACATCTAATTAAAGTATATACTTTAGTTGCTAACAACTTACCAACTTGCTATGATATTATAAACTAAAGTATTAAGTCAGAGGGGGACCTAGAACTCGAAAGTATGATATTATAATCTCTGTGTACATCTTTAGCCTTCAGATATTTTATAAGAATAAAAATTAGCGATAAATTATTAAAAAAAAACTATTAATTCATTAAAATTCCAATGCGGTGAACTTTATAAATGACCCCTAGGAGAAAATGTTCAAAAATAAGACCTCTCACATCTAGCATTATATTGAAAAACAAAAGCTACTTTTATGTGTAGGGTCTTCACGCGTGATTGAATAAAACAAATAAAGTTTAACTATAGAATTAACATTCATGCACTTATATTTTCAAGTTGTAGCAAGCTAACTGTTTCAATTTTTTTTTAATTATTATTTATAGTATGACTTTTGTGATAAACGGATATGGTTTTGTATTGAAGGAGTTTATTTTATTATAATAGCTATTGTCAAATTTATATTATTGAATTAAAATGATGGGGTCCTGCAAAAATAAAAAATTTACTAAATAACTAAATAATATTACTCTTTCTGTCTCTAATTATTTGTCTACTTTTAAATTGACTCACCTATTAAGAACATAATTATTGAAATTGTGAGTTTGTCATTTTATCCTCTATAAATTGTGAAATGAATGAATTAAAAACTTAAGATTTTTAAGAAGTTCTACAATTTCTAAAGTAATTAATTGAGGATAAAATAGGCTAAAAAATTATTTTTTCTTGATTTGTCAAAATGAATAAGTAATTTAAGAACAACTAAAAAAAAGTGGACAAGTAATTAGGGACAAAGAGAGTAAGGCTAGTTATCTGTCTCTACGTAAAGTGTGAGTTACCTACTCATTTTTTTATCTTGTTGTTCGACCTTCACATATATCTTTCTATTTAAAGTCATGTCTTCGGGCAACTGAAATTATTTCTTGTCATGTCTAATATCTTTTTTAAAATTTTATCCTCAGTCGGCTTAAGTTATATCATATCCTGTTTAATCTTTTATTTTTTTAATTATGTCAACAATTAGCTGAAATTGTGTCATATAATATCTAATTTAATTACTTCTTTCCAATTTTATCCTTAATCAACTGAAATTATGTAATAACATATCTAAGCATATTTTCAATCGCACCAAATTATTGATAGCAAATGTAACCCCAATAATAGATCTAATGATTTTTACATTCAAATAAAATTTGCATTGAATTACTATTCATCAATTGACGGTTGTATAATTTAATTAATACTACTAATATTTGAATTGTTTGATGCATGCAAATACCTTTCTAAAGGATTTGTGGGGGCGCAATTGAAAACTAGGAAGTTGTTAGTTGACTCTTACAACAATTTATGAACTTTAATTTTGATTGAGATGTATTGTATCATGGACCATCTTTGTAACTTTTCAATAGTTTGACTTCATATAAATCTATCTATACATTATATCAATTTTAAACAATATGGTTATGGAGGCCCCTTGATTTTATTATCATTGACTATTTCCAATAGAATGCTAATTAATATTTGTTGTTGTTGACTTCAATATGACAAATTCTTTTATGTTCTAAAAAGAGCTCTAGGACCAAGTCAAATTCAAAACTAACAATAAATTAAAGTTTCAAACAAATCATTCGTAATCTAATTAACTTCAAAAGCTAGCTACTCCAAATTTCTAAATGAATTAAGCTACGAATAATGTATAAGATTAAATATCTTTTGAGTTTAATTTCGAAACACATCATACTATGTTCATTTAGATATTCAAACTAAAGTTTATTGAATATTACACAGAAAAATGTGTTAGAGCAAAGCTAGTTAGGATTTATTTAAATTGTGGAATTTGATATATTTGATGTAATCAAATAAGTGTCCTAGACGTGTGTATTTATGACAAATAATTAATAAAACAAATTGGTTTGGGTGACAGGTATCTTTCTCTGTTAGCGGAAACGTGAAACTAAAGAACAAGGAAGAACAACAATATTTAACGTGGTTCGGATCAAAATGATCCTACGTCCACCAAAGAACAACTGCACCAATATTTATTTCACTATACAAAGAATATAAGTGAAATACTACAAGAGAGAGAAGGCAAGTGAAAGGATGATTTGAAAATGAATTAAGAGCTACCTATTTATAGGAATAAATTCATCCTATTGATGTCATCCATGACATCACTATGTGTCAAAATTGTCAAGGTTAAGATAGCAAACCATTTTATGGTTTGCCTAACTTTCACCTACCAAGATACAATCTTTGACTTGTATTTTGTACTAATTATCTTCCTACCAAATATTCATATTAATTCATCTTCCATTTAGTTTGATTCCACAAGAACCAAAACCAACTCTTTCAATCTCCACCTTGGTTTGTGTTCCAAGCATGCGTATAAACAACTCCGGCCAAAACTTCTAAGCTTACTGGGCAATCCCATTGTAAGAAACAAGAAGAATCAAACCTTTGTTGAACATACCAGCTCCACCTAGCAGTTGTTCTCTTAGAGTTGCATCAATTGATGCATACTCCCGCCAAGTCCTTGCAGTGTGCAAACTTGGCAAGCGGGACTATTTTGGTCAACATGTCTGCAGCGTTATCGTCTGTGATAACCTTCTCAACCTTGATAGCTCCCTTTTCTACGACATCTCGAATAAAATGAAATCTGACATCAATGTGTTTGGTGCGCTCATGAAATATTTGATTTTTAATCAAATGAATAGCACTTTGACTATCACATTTTAGAATTGATTTAAGCTGAACTGAACTCAATTCTGCCACCAAACCTTTCAACCAGATAGCTTCTTTCACTGCCTCTGTTGCTGCCATATATTCTGCCTCTGTTGTAGACAAAGCGACAATCGACTGTAAAGTCGATTTCCAACTAACGGCACTGCCAACGAGAGTAAAGATGTATCCAGTTGTGGACCTCCTTCGATCAAGATCCCCTGCATAGTCAGAATCAACATAACCGAGAATTGAAATACCTTCACTTTTCGGAAAGGTTAGGCCAACATCAGGAGCTCCTTTGAGATATCTCAATATCCACTTGACAGCTTCCCAATGCCTTTTTCCTGGATTTGCCATGTACTTGCTTACTACACTTACAGATTGGGCAATATCTGGACGGTGCATACCATAGCATACATAATGCTACCAACTGCACTCGCATAAGGAACCTTTGACATATGCTCCACCTCATCCATAGATTGAGGCATTTGTAACTCTGAAAGCTTGAAATGAGAAGCTAAAGGTGTACTTACAGGCTTGCTCATATCCATATTGAATCTTTCAAGAACTTTTCGGATGTACCTCTTCTGAGAAAGATGTACAACACCATTTTCTCTTGAAATTTCCATTCCAAGGATTTTCTTTGCAACTCCTAGATCCTTCATGTCAAATTCCTTGCTCAACAGTTTCTTCAAAATATTTATCTCTGTGATGTTGTTAGCAGCAATAAGCATATCATCAACATACAACAAAAGATAAATCATAGAGTTACCAGACATCTTCTTGTGATACACACAACTATCAAATGCACTCCTCGAAAATCCATGTGTAGTCATGAATGCATCAAACCTCTTGTACCACTGTCTAGGGGATTGCTTCAAACCATACAAAGACTTCTTCAGTTGGCATACATGGTCTTCTTTTCCTTCAGCTAGGAAACCTTCAGGCTGATCCATATAGATTGTCTCTTCTAGATCACCATGTAAAAAAGCAGTTTTGACATCAAGCTGTTGAAGCTCTAAATCAAATTGTGCAACCAATGCTAGCAGCACGCGAATTGAGCTATGTTTCACGACTGGAGAAAAGATCTCATTGTAGTCAATTCCCTCCTTCTGACTGAAACCCTTTGCAACCAATCTCGCCTTGAACCTAGCAGCTTCCACTTCTGGAATACCTTCTTTCTTTCTGTAGACCCATTTGCATCCAACTGTCCTCATCCCCTTTGGCCTTTTAACTAAGACCCATGTCTCATTTCTGTGAAGAGACTCCATTTCTTCCATCATGGCCAACTGCCATTGTGCAGCATCTTTGCAAGAAGTTGCTTCAATATACGAAGAGGGCTCGAGATCCTTAATCTCTTCTTCTGCAGCTACGAACGCTTGTGCAATCAGATTTTCTTGCTCTATAAGACGTTCCGGTTTCCGTATCCGCCTTTTGTCCCTTCCCTTCGCAATTGTGTATGGTTCATTGGAAGCAAGTTCTTCTGCATCTTTTGACTCATCACTTTGAGTCTCTTGATCCCGTTTCTTGGTAAGCTCCACCGGTAGCTCCACCTGCTCGTTGTTCTCGTTTCTAGATAACTCCACAGAAACTTTACGAGGATCAAGTATAGAGGATTCATCAAAGGTAACATCTCTACTAACTACAAATTTGAGTAAAGACAAACACCATAGTTTGTACCCTTTTACTCCATCAACATACCCTACGAATATGGCCTTTTTAGCCCTTGGTTCAAGCTTACCTTCATTAACATGATAATAAGTTGGACACCCAAATATTCGCAAGTATGAATAGTTAGAGGGTTCACCTGACCAAACCTCATTCGGAGTCTTAAAGTCAATCGCTGATGCTGGAGACCGATTGACAATATGAGAAGCAGTATGAACTGCTTCAGCCCAAAATACTTTGGACATCTTAGCTTGTAAGAGCATACAACGAGCCTTCTCAAGAAGAGTTCTGTTCATTCTCTCGGCAACTCCATTCTGCTGTGGTGTGTGCCTGACCGTCTTATGCCTTGCGATCCCATGAACCTTGCAGAAATCATTGAACTCTTCACTGCAAAACTCCAAGCCATTGTCCGTGCGAAGATACTTGATTTTCCTCTCCATTTGATTTTCAACCAAAATCTTCCACTCTTTAAATGCTTCAAAAGCATCACCTTTTGTCTTCAGGAAACGCACCCAAACCTTTCGTGAAAAATCATCAATGAATGTGAGAAGATACCTCTTTCCTCCCTTTGATGGAAGCTTAGAGGGACCCCATAAATCTGAATGGATGTAGTCTAGCACCCCTCCCGTCTTGTGCTTGCCAGTGCTGAAGCTGACCTTTTTCTGCTTCCCTAAGACGCAGTGCTCACAAAATTCAAGTGTGCTGATCTTCTCACCATTCAAAAGGTTGCGGTTGCTCAACATCTCCAATCCTCGTGCGCTCATATGGCCTAGTCTCATGTGCCATAATTTTGCCTTGTCATCATTAGATAACTGCACTGTAGATGCATTTACAGAGCCAATAATGGTGCTTCCCGCAAGTGTGTAGAGGCCATCCTCCAGCTTGGCCTTCAACATGACTAAAGACCCTTTAGTCACTTTCATAGTTCCTCCTTCACTCATGTACTTATAGCCTTGTTTATCTAAAGTACCCAGGGAGATCAAATTCTTCTTTAGATCAGGAACATGACGGACTTCTGTAATAGTCCTCATGATTCCATCATGGCAGCGAACATGAACTGAACCAATGCCAACTATTTTACAAGTTGCATTATTGCCCATTAATACAGTTCCTCTGCTTGTTTCATAGCTGCTGAACCAATCTTTTCGGAATGTCATATGCAGAGTACAACCAGAGTCTAAGATCCATTTGTTGTCATAGACTCCATTATTGCATGATGTTGTTAGTACATAATCATCATCATTATCATGTACTTTCTCAACAATGGATGCACTCGCCTTTTCTTTGGACTTCGACATAGGGCAATCTCGTTCAAAGTGCCCCTTCTTGTGACAGCCCCAACACTCCGCATTCTTTTTGTTCACACGAGACTTTGATCTGTACTTCGATTTGCTCCTTCCCTTTTGGCTAGTACGACCTCTTACAAAGAGTCCACTAGCTTCGTCACTTTTGTCTCCTTCAAAATGCATCCGCACATCACAAGAGTTTAGTGCTTGCCGCACTTGCTCAAGTTTAATAGGTTGTTTGCTATACATCATTGAATTCTCAATATCACGATATTTTGAAGTCAATGAAAATAGTAAAGAACATGCAAGTGTCTCCTCGTCCTTTTTAATTCCAGCAGTTTGTAAGTCCATCACAAGTTTATTGAACGCATCTAGATGGTCTTGCAACAAAGTACCTGAATCCATCTTAAATGTATGAAGACGCCGTTGTAACAACATCCTTGTTGTCACTGACTGGTCCTGGTAAAGCCCTTCCAGCTTTTCCCATAACTCTTTGGCCGTCTCTTCGGTACTTGTACTCACTTCACAAAGTACGTTAGGTGCAAGGGACAGTTGGATTGCACTCAATGCATCTCCTTCAATCTTTTCCTTGTCGGAATCCGATATCTTATCGGGGTACTTTCCGTCAATAGCATGGATTGAACCTTCCCTCCGCAGTAACGCTATCATCTGGATTTTCCAGATATTGAAGTTGTTGCGCCCACTAAATCTATCAATTTCAAACTTCATGGAACTCATTTTTTTTTCTTTTTACTTGTTCTTCCTTTTCTACTACAATGTATTTGGAACTACAGAAAACCAAAGTAATCCTTTTCTGATGTGGAAGTTCAGACTGTGCTGCAACCACAGAGCATACTCAGACAGAACCTTGCTCTGATACCAATTGTTAGCGGAAACGTGAAACTAAAGAACAAGGAAGAACAACAATATTTAACGTGGTTCGGATCAAAATGATCCTACGTCCAACAAAGAACAACTGCACCAATATTTATTTCACTATACAAAGAATATAAGTGAAATACTACAAGAGAGAGAACACAATGCCTTAGAAGGTGAGAAGGCAAGTGAAAGGATGATTTGAAAATGAATTAAGAGCTACCTATTTATGGGAATAAATTCATCCTATTGATGTCATCCATGACATCACTATGTGTCAAAATTGTCAAGGTTAAGATAGCAAACCATTTTATGGTTTGCCTAACTTTCACCTACCAAGATACAATCTTTGACTTGTATTTTGTACTAATTATCTTCCTACCAAATATTCATATTAATTCATCTTCCATTTAGTTTGATTCCACAAGAACCAAAACCAACTCTTTCATTCTCACATCAAAACTTTTATGAGTTCCTTTAGTGTATTTTTTTTTATTGGTCCTATTTTCTTTAACTTCCTAGAACCACTTATGACCCTCAAGTTGCTGATATATTGGGAAATGATCAAATTATGGGGTTTTGTTGTTTTTTTGTGTTAAGGGCCAGAAACCCCACTTTTAGCCGTGTGGAAATAGTGGTATATAGTGACTTCTTTTAAAGTTCAAGTTAAGACAATTGAATATGTGATTTTATCTCATGATTTGAATTTATGAGAATTAATTTGATGTTTAGATATGTGATTTCATTTGAATTTGTGAGAATTAATTTGATGTTTAGATATGTGATTTCATTTGATGTTTTAAAATTACACCATTTGAAAATTTTCAAATATAAAAATTGAGTCACATGTTTATATTTTTTTTAAAAGGGAGAAAATGTATAAGTATCCTTCTCCCACTTCCCAACATATGTCTAAAATTTCATAGACACACTTATATTATACTAAGGTCTTATTACCCCTCTTCCTCGAACTTCTTTTATGAATAATTTTCTACCCCTTTTCGTCCTACGTGGCACTGTCATTGAAAAAAATGATAACACGCACTGGGCCCAGATGATAGTATCACATAGGCCGAAAAAGAATAAAAAATTATTTATAAAATAAGTTCGGGAGGAGGGGAAATAATAGAACCTTAGTGTAGTATAAGTGTCTTAATTTGAAATTTCGGGCATAGGTTGGGGATACTTGTGCATTTTCCCAACAAAAAAAGAGAAGTCATCATAGTATATCTAATTATTTTTTTTGGTGAAAATACCAGAGGAGTAATGAAATATTCATGTATATGTAAATGATGATGTAATAACTAATGATTTGACCAATAAACGACTCAATAAATATAGTAAACTACAACTCAATACATTTAGATTCAGCCCTAGTCGACTTCTATAAGGAAAGAAATTACTTTTTTCCTAGGACAATAATATTTGTCCTTGTAGGACTTTGTTTATCTCTTTTCCTTTCCGCATAGGATTCATCTAACTTTTATTATTCTCCTTATTTGACTTGGATTGTTATTTTAAATTAAATATATTTCCGATTGTATATATGTTTGTGCGATCTTTTTCCGCTCTTTTTATTTTATGTTTGGTACGTGCTTGTGAACCTGATTTGTATTGTCATCATCAAATGTTATTGAAAAGTTTTGGCATTAAGGTAGAAGGTTAGTGGATAGTAAAATTTGTCTTACTTTTCAAGAATTCAGGCTTGTTGATATTTATCGTTGTACTAGTTGTATTCTTGTAAAATATTTATTCTTATATCTAGCCTATCCTCATTTATCATTTATTTTGTTTTAGTTATTTTACTATTTTTTTATTGTTATTATTCTTTTCTCGTAGACATTAACGATGAATTTTATTATTTAGTTACGATTTAAACCATAGCTAGTTTATGTTTTTTTAGTAGTTATTTATCTACACAATCATGAAAGAAAGAGAACTATTTTGATGATCATAGGGGTCTTTACTTCATTCAACAACCAAAAAGATAATGATCCATGTATATCTCAACTAACTAAATAACCTCCAAAAAAGATTTGGTCAGCAAAATTCATTAAAATTGAAAAGCAATATAGAAGTGAATGAATGAACCCACACATACTAACAAAAATCTACATAAGATTATGTTTGTCCATTTTTTGTACTTGTACGGCTCCTATTGTTTTCCCCACAACCTATCTAGTTACATTACATTTAACTTTTGAAGATCGTACGATAAATTTTACGTAAACAATATTATTATATATCTATGGATGGAGATAACCGGAAGGGGTACATTCACGAGCCCCCTTCATCGAAAATTACAATATAATATTAAAAAATTATCTTTTAACATACATATAATAGAGGTATTGAATCACTTACCTCTATATATGTTTACTTTTTCATATATTAAATCATTTTAATAAAGATCATGATTTCGTCACTATTATTGTGTCCTGTCATGGCACTACTAGATGATTGAATCTATCAAATTTGGTCAATCAATTGTCATGGCACTATGCCTTTATAATGTAAAGTTTAATAATTTCATGAATTAATAGAGGCAACAGTTAAGTGTTTTTGACTTTATTTTGGTTTATGTCTACCTCATTTAAGATCATTGGTGGTTGGGGTGAGCATGAGGGGTATGGCTAAATTCATGGCATTGCATTTGTCACCTAATTTGTTGTCTTCCCCCTTTACAAAGTTTTGGTTATGCAATGACATTTATAATTGGAAAAGGTGATCCTTGTTTGATATATAGTTTTATGTGCATTATGTCATCAAGAAAATGCCTTGGTAGTATTCTACACATTAAGGTAGAAAATGCCTTGGTAGTATTCTACACATTAAGGTACTAATTTGTTGTCTTTTCTTCGTTACATTAGAAATGAGCTTTAGCGATAATTAATTAGGAATTGACGCTAAATAAGGATAAACGGCAATTAAATCTTTTTTTAACACTCTTTATTAATATGTCTATTTATTATCGCTAAAAGTTATTTTTGTTATAATGCTTCTATTATAACAAATATAAATTAGTGTAACTCTTAGGAGTTCATGATTTCATTTAGGGGCTATATGTATTATAACATGATAGAAGAAAGAGAGGTCACTTAAATAGCTGATATTCTCTCGATCTCATATTAGTTGATCATTTTTTTTACACGAATATTAAGAAATTATAAATAAGCGATAGTTTTATTAATTCACTCCTTAAAATATTTTTAAATTTTTTTTTACAAATAAATATGAATATTTTTAAAAAAAATTGATTGCAAGTGTAATATAAAAAATTTTAATTAATTTTTTTTTATTTAATAAAGTAAACAATTAATACGAGATAGTTACTTACTTTTTGAAAGAAAATAATTAACTAATACGAGACTTAGCAAGAATATTTTTTAAAGAGATTTGTAGAAGTTTGGCTGAGAAGACATTTTTTTCGTGTTCTTTTAATGAATTAAATAAATGTTGATTTTTGAGTTTTGACTGCCTTTTGAATTGAATGCAATATGGTATTAACATTTTATTTTCTTCATATTTGACACATTTTGAATTATTAAAAGATATTTAAGTGTACTTTCAGTTGTTTTGTTCACGAGACTTGTTTAGTAATGAAAACAGTAATTACATGTGATGAACACATGCTACTGGTTACATGCAATATTTCGTAGCGACGACGAAGTCAAAATTTTTATTAGTTAATTTTAAAAATATATAAAAATAAATACATTAAGAAATCAAAAAATTTAACGTACTTTATATATATATATATATATATATATA
The DNA here is from genome assembly GCA_032847665.1 of Solanum chilense. Lineage (NCBI taxonomy): Eukaryota > Viridiplantae > Streptophyta > Magnoliopsida > Solanales > Solanaceae > Solanum > Solanum chilense. The sequence goes on from CM064970.1 coordinate 1,028,804, forward strand.
TATATATATATATATATATATATATATATATATATATATATATATATATATATATATATATATTATATATATATAATATTATTTTTTACCAAATAGAATTGGATGACCCTCTGTTCTTACATAGCGTTGCTACTTATTACTTAATCCCAAAATATATTTCACCTATCCAAAAAAGATTCAAAATTTAAAAATATATGCATATTTTAATTCGCTCTTTCTAAAAATCGAATATTCTAAACTAAAAATTGCACATGTTTAATGGATTTCTTAAAACAAATACAATATTTAATTCAAATCAAAATTATTGAGTTCATCGAATTTGTAATTATATACTAAATCCTACCTCGACAATAATAAACCAAAATGTTAAAGCAAAATTGTTATTTTAATGAATAGTGATTATTGTCAAAGTTAAAATTGATAAATAGCAAGTCGTGAATTTTATTTTGCAGAAAATATTTTACTTCATACTAAACATATTTTTACTCTATTTTAATATAAACAAAGAAGTTTAGGTGAAAGAAGAAGTTGTAGAAAAATTAAAGTTGTTAGCTCATGCTTATAAGATTGAAAAGTGTGAAATTCTATTAAGTATAATTGTAAATTTACAAAGTAAGCAGTTAAGAAACACTTTATTCATGATGATGCTTCTTGTCTTTCTTTAAAATTATATACTAAAGTAATTGTCCACATACAAAATAATTGTCCATAAACACCATAATAAAATGGTATTATAAACCTAAACCAAAACAAATATATATATATATATATATCACATATATATGGTATTATTTAAAAAAGTCATGCATATTTTTGAAGTAATAAAATAAAATTGGAAATACAGACAAATACATCTCCATACTATCATAAACAGTACGCACATACCTTCCGTCAAACTTTTGCACATTGATTTATGTGTCGTCCAAACACTAGAGCATATATATCTTTTATACTAACAGACATATACGTGTCATAATCTTATCCAACGATCCAACATTTATTACATATTGGATCGACGGATAAGATTCTGTCACTCATTTCTGTTTAGTCCTTAGAGTAAAAAAAATTTATATATACTCTAAATTTTAAATGATAAAGACACCAATATCTCAAATCATTTCCGATAACTTAAAAGTATATTTATCTTTTTTCTAATATAAAGTTTCAAAGTTCAATTCCAAATTGGCCCTTTTTGCTAAATACAATAGTGCATATACAATATGACAGAATTAATAGTGTTAAGAATTTTTTAGTAATATTAAGGTAGTTCCTTGTTGAGGTCACTTTATGACTTTACTGTATTGAATTCAACAAATATTGGATAATTCTTTCTATTTATAGTAATTAAAATTAAATAATATGATTTCAGCAACATATTGGATGGGATTTTGTCAAGTTCCAAAAATCAATCCATGTAGAGATAGTGAGGTCAAACTTTAGTTTGATTTATTTTTAACCAAACACTTGGCAACATTAAACAAAAACAACTTTTATTTTCATATTAAAAGTATTTAATATTAAAATCAAATTAATGTATTTAAACTTTACTTAAATCAAAATGAATTAGATAACGGATCATAATCTAATTCATCTAATATGATCCAACTCAATTTTTCTATTAATTCGACTATTCAGCCTTTTACTTTTATCTTCCATGATATTATTCCTTTTTTAATAAATACTTTTTTAAAAAAAGTCCAACTAGTTCCTTGTTAATTGGTTAAATCAACAAAAATATTTTGAGATAACTATTTTTAGTAAGTATAACAGATGATTAAACTCGTTCCCCCTAATATAAAATAGTTTCTAGGTGTATTATTTCTTTTAATTTTTATTTTAAAATGAAATAGTATACTAGTTTAATTTTTTTTAAAATTTATTGATTCCCTTCGCTAATCATTGTTTTAAATTTCTATACGATTGTACGGATAGTAAGTTCATCCCCTCTATACCCTTTTCCCCTCTTTGCCCTTTCATAATATGTCAATTGAAAGTCTATGAAGTCAACCAACTTGTACTTCTATACCCCACCCAACCTCCTTAAATCTTTTATCGAAGAATGAAGTCAGAATTTGAAATTCATCAATTCAACGTTTAGTTTTTGATAATGGATGTTGTGTTAATTAAGCAATGAATTAGATAAGTAGGATTAATTTCACTTAATACTTTGTTTTCGTTTTTATTTTCGTAATGCTCCTATATTTTAGAAATCTTGAATTCGTCTCAGACATATTTAATTGATATACTTTAGATACATATAATATAAGAAGTTGAATCAAAATTACTGAATATTATTGAATTCATAAGCGAAATTCTAGCTCTACACCTACCCTATTTCACTCACACACTCTTTTAACATATATTCAAAAACTTTTTTTTGTTGTTTTTCATTACGTATTTGAAATTCGCGTTAGAGCTTTTATTAAATTCATATCACAAATTGCATGACTCGTTCCGAAGTGATTATCTCAGTAAAATTTTCTTTATACTTAGAGATCGAACCTGATATCGCTGATTAAGAATGAAGTAGTGTCACTAGTACGCCACAAATACATATATCCAAAAAACTTACACGTGCCCCACACACCCTCTACTTTCCTCTCTCTTTCTCTACTGTTTCTGTTTATTAGTGTATATATAAACAAAAACATGAGCTGGAGGGAGATTCCGTGTGTTGATTCAAGCTGTATGTTAAAGGACCCCCACCCCCTACCCCTACCCCCACCCCCACCCCACCCCACCTTATGATATTATTATTTTATTGCCTCTATTTTACCTATATATATACACCCTTTTGTGCTTTATTTCATTCATCAAACCATCTTAGTTTTAAAACTAGGTACACCTTACTAGCAACAAACAACACTTGAAGTACCTACTTTTGGTACCTTTTTAGTTCTAAACATGGAATTTGTTTCTATGTTGTGTTTGTTTACTTTCATTTCTTTCACTCTTCTTCTAATCCATTCTATCTTCAAATTCTTGGCTTTTGCTTCCAAGAAACTGCCACTTCCTCCTGGTACTTTAGGTTTACCTTATATTGGTGAAACCTTCCAACTCTACTCACAAAATCCCAATGTTTTCTTTGCTTCCAAAGTCAAAAAGTAAGTATAAAAACTCAATTCACTTTCTTGACTTTTCTCATTGTTTTCTTGATTTCCAAAGTTACTAACTAAAAATGGGGTTTTGATTGTTTTGTTGTTTTTGTTTAGGTATGGTTCAATTTTCAAGACTTACATATTGGGTTGTCCTTGTGTAATGATATCAAGTCCAGAGGCAGCTAAACAAGTTTTGGTCACAAAGGCTAATTTGTTTAAGCCTACATTTCCTGCTAGCAAAGAAAGAATGCTGGGAAAACAAGCAATTTTCTTTCACCAAGGTGATTATCATGCCAAATTGAGAAAATTAGTCCTCCAGGCTTTCAAGCCCGATTCTATCAGAAACATCATCCCCGACATTGAATCCATCGCCATAACATCACTCGAATCATTTCAAGGAAGATTGATCAACACTTATCAAGAAATGAAGACAGTATGTTCTCGAATTTCAAACTTACAAAAACAGAGTCCCCTGTTTTCACTATAAAAAAAAACAGAGTCCCCTGTTTTTCACTATAAAAAAAACAGAGTCCCCTGTTTTTCACTATAAAAAAAAACAGAGTCCTCTGTTTTCACTATAGAAACAAAAGTCCCCTGTTTTTTATAGTGAAAAACAGAGTCCCCTGTTTTTTATAGTGAAAAACAGGGTCCCCTGTTTTTTGATCCTCTGTTTTACTAAACTTTTTTTCGATTTTTATTTTGTTTTTGCAGTATACATTCAATGTGGCATTGATTTCGATATTTGGTAAAGATGAATTTCTATATAGAGAAGAGCTGAAGAAATGTTACTACATTCTCGAAAAAGGATACAATTCGATGCCAATTAATCTCCCCGGTACACTCTTCAACAAAGCAATGAAAGCGAGGAAAGAGCTAGCTAAAATCGTTGCCAAAATCATCTCGACTAGACGAGAAATGAAGATTGATCACAGCGATTTGCTCGGGTCATTCATGGGTGATAAAGAAGGACTCACTGACGAACAAATTGCAGATAATGTTATCGGAGTCATCTTTGCAGCTCGAGACACTACTGCTAGTGTTCTTACATGGATCCTCAAATACCTTGGAGAAAATCCCAGTGTCCTACAAGCTGTCACAGTAAGATCTAATATACTTTCTAAAAAAACAAGAAAATTCTCAAATTCTGTTGCTCAGAGTCTTCAAAAATGACTATATGTCGTCCTGTCTGACACAACTGTAATAATATTTTTGAAAAGTCCGACCAACATGGATTTCATTCTGATATCTAAATATATATTTTTGTGAATTTTATAGGATGAGCAAGAGAATATAATGAGAAAAAAAGAGGTGAATGGTGAAGAAAAAGTTTTAAATTGGCAAGATACAAGACAAATGCCAATGACAACAAGAGTTATTCAAGAAACACTTAGAGTTGCTTCAATTTTATCATTCACATTTAGAGAAGCTGTTGAAGATGTTGAATTTGAAGGTGAATTTTAATAGATTTGTTTTTTTTTTTAAAAAAAAGTCAAAACTATCATATTCAAATAAAGATATTTAAAATATTTTATTAATTATTATTTTTTGTAATTTTGTGATATGATTTTTTCAGGATATTTAATACCTAAAGGATGGAAAGTATTACCACTCTTTAGGAATATTCATCATAGTCCAGACAATTTTCCTGAACCAGAGAAATTTGATCCTTCAAGATTTGAGGTAAAAAAAATAAAAAATTGTAATATTTAATTTTTAAAAAATAATTATTTTAGTTTTTTTTTCTAATATTTTATGTGATATGATAGGTGTCACCAAAACCCAATACATTCATGCCATTTGGCAATGGGGTCCACTCATGTCCAGGGAATGACTTAGCCAAGCTGGAGATTTTGATCCTTGTACATCATCTGACCACAAAGTACAGGTCAGTAACAGAACTTAAAATATAAAAAAATCTTTAAAAAAATATATATAAAAAAAAAAAAAAAACTCCTAAAAATAGTATGTCAAATATTATTATTCTAAATTTTCTTTTTTTGTTCATTTTATGATAGGTGGTCTATGGTGGGCCCACAAAATGGAATTCAGTATGGGCCATTTGCTCTTCCCCAAAATGGTTTACCTATTAAACTCTCTCTCAAAACATCATCAACATAACCCTAACAATCAATTTGAGATGAAAAAAAAAATATAATATATATTTATTATACAAAAATAAGTTTGGGATCTCACATAGAGGTATCAAATGAGCTTGACCAGTCTAAAAGACAGGACAAATTAAGAAGGACGTCATACAAGTTTGATCAGTCTGAATATCGCAATCAACATCAGGACAATAAACATCACACGAGCTTGACTAGTCCAAAAGGCATGATCAAGGATAAACACAAGCATCATACGAGGTTGATCAGTTCAAGAACCACGACTAGACATTACACGAGCTTGATCAGTCCAAAAGGCGCGACCAAGACCTAGACAAGCACATAAGTTTGAGTACCTAAAATTGTAAATACAAAGAGTTCCCATAGTACTTGAGATATACTACACCACAAAGGGTATGGTTCATTTTTTTTTCCTTAAAGAAAAGGAGAAAAATAAGAAGGTAATTTATTAGTGTATAACATATAGTAAGAGGATTTTTATTTTATTTTTTGTAATTTTATTTTAATATTTTAGTTTTTAAAATATTCTGACATGTAAAAGAAGTCCGCAAGGCAATTAATAAAAGGTTGATTTAGACAATACATTGTTCTGTCAATTTTTTAAGATTATTGCTGTTTTTTTTGCTATTGCTATGAAGATTCATATTCAGTTGATAGATACATATACATCCTCATCCTTTGGATGCATCTACCTCCTCTTCTTCCTCATAAAAATAAATTAATAAAATAAGGGAAAAAAACTATATAATAAAAAATATATAGTGTACACTCTTTGACAGTACAACTTGTACTGAATTCTTATAATTAATTATTGAATCATAAAGAATCCAACAACATTTTATTTGTCCTCAAAATACTTTGTGTTTTTTATTTATTTACATGTCTCCTAAAATAATACTTCAATATATTAGGAGGTGTGTTTGACTATTTTATATTTATTTACATTTTAAGAGATACGTTTAATTGAATATTTATTTTATTTATGCATTTTGATTAATTGTTTGTGGTCTTCAAAAACAAATAATAGTAAGGATAAAATGAAAAAAAAAATAATTTTCTTTTGAGCTTTTAAGATGAAAATTATCTTTGATAAGTAAATAATTATTTTGAAATGAATAGAGTATTTAAGTGTCTTTTTTTCTCGTGTAAAGTTTATTTGCTATGAAGAGGAGGTGCACGGATGCATTAGTACGAAGGTGTGTCAAATGTTTGGTTGTAGAAGGAATTAGGGGGGCTTAGCCTCCTCCTCTCCTATTATTATTATTACTCTTAGTTTGACTATTATTCTTCGATGAATATTACTATATGTTTCTTTATTTGCTTTATATCTAGTCATTTTGTTGTCATATTTTTCTTGCAATCATCCTACTTCATATACTTTTTTTATGAGTCGAACGTTTAACGGAAATAACTTTATTTACAAAGATAAGAATAAAATCTGCATATATTTCACTCTCATTCAAATTTTATTCGTAGGATTACATTGTACACAATGTTTTTTTTCCGGAAGGGATTCATCTGGTGATCAGTATCCGCAATCACGCAATGAAGTTCAATTAATCTAAATTGGCTCTAAATAGGGCCCCATTGAAGATAGTCCTCCCTATCAATTTTTTTTTCTTATCCAAGACTCAAATTTAAAACTCAAATTTACTGCATCACATCATTTACTTGTGTAAACGATGTTGTTAGTTCTACATTTGCTTGCAATGTTGTATACAATATTTTTATATAACTTAATTTGATAATAATTGGATAAAATGATTAATTTTGGAAAAAACCAAATAATTGATTTCCCATTTTTTTTATAAGTGAACTCGAAATTAATTCTGACCAACAGGCAAATTGAAATATTGTATGGTTTTCAAATCTAAAATTATATATTTACTTTTATAATTAATTGATATGTATACCAACTTAACAATTACATATATATTTATTTTTAAAACAATAAATACAAATGATGAACCAATCTAACCTTCACCCAGAAACTAACTAATAGGGGAAAGGAAAAGAAAGAGCAACCCTACCGATTAGTTTTTTTTTATACCTATCATAAATATTTATTGAATGTGAAAGTTGATTTATATATTTTTAATATTTTAAATTTTTGGTCTAGTAAGCTTTTTTAGTTATATCATCTAATATTCGAAGCTTCACCGACTCAATTAATTTCTAAATTTGTATTGTGTATAGATTCATTTAAGATGGAGTTGTTCCTTGTAATTTGATACGAGTATTGTTGTTTATAGTGATCGAAAACTATAGCTCGAATTAATAAAAAAAAAAATCTCAATCTCTACTCTTGAAATAGAGTATAATAAGCATTTCAGATTCAATTCTTAACGAAAAATCAACCAGATTCAAAATTTTTGAAATTTTAAAGATGTACATATGCACTGTTTATAGCGTTTATATTTTACATATTTTACGTTAAAAATACCAAATTAGTTTGAACTTTCATCTTCTATTATCTTCTCATTTGAATAACAATTAATTTGACATTAATGAAGATAGGGATATATAGCAAACTATTGCATTTTAGAATTTTGACTTAAATGTATATATTTGACTTGACTTTCACAAACATGATGAATCATGTTATGTTTTATGAATATTTCATGTCCTACTTTTATAACTTTAATTTTTTGAAAGTACTGAAAAGTGCATATGTATGCATGACAGGTGAACAACCTTAGGTCTAATTAAGAGGCAATAGTTTTCAATAGCACAAGGTTTGAATTATACTACTGATCAGTATTGACTTAGATTTTATCATATCGTACGATACAAATGTGATGAATCATGACTCAAATTTATAGCACGTGTTATTCCATATATCTATTTTCGTTCTATTAATAGTGATTTTGACTTTATCATATCGCTAGGTATAAATTTGATGAATCACAACTCAAATTCATAATAAATGTTATTCAATTTAATTAGCTTTCGTTGATCAATTCTCCATCATACGTTGTATACACCTTTCTCTTAGGGGCTCAATATCCTCGTTGAGGTTTGCCTAGTCATTGCACTAATTAAGAGTGTCAAGCTCTGATACAATACTTATCACAATCTAAATCCATGACACATATTATTCGCATTGATTTTACAAATCACTGATGCAAAAGTGCACGTTTATAAACTTGTGTTATGTTTTATCAAGCGCGTATTAAATAGATAAAGACCAAAAATTGCTAAACCAACTGACTCCAAAATAATTGATAATACCACTAAAGGACAGATACACCGTTCACTTAATGCTCTCCACTTTACTCCTCCGGAGTCTAGTGTGACTTAGATTTATCTAAAATATCGCATGCAACCTTTCTTTAACGTCTTATCTAACATAAATATCTATCGATCTTTCTCTTTGATATGTCCTCATTGGCCTATCCTTCATCACTACCTTCACATATGAGGTTATAATTTGAACAACAATATTACAATTTTGTATCACCATGACATCTCTATTTCCTAGTTGACTTTGATATACCCTTGTTAATAAATTTATTTTTAAAAAGTAAAATAAAATTGTACAACTACCTAGTGTCCAACTGCACATGTCATCACTTAATTATCACTAGTGGTCCAATGCTAATTAATTTATTAATTTGACTTTTTGATGGATTAAATTGCTTAATAAAGTAGATGACTTTAATTCATGAAAACTTTTTATTATATTTATGAATTTTGGAACACTTGTCTGTTGTTCCTGCATTCATGTCCTCTTTTTCTTCCCTTATTATCACGTGAAAATCTATCATATTATCATCTTTCTATGAAATGTTTTTGATAAATATTTATATGTATAGAATATCTATAACTAATTTACTTAATTATCATGATTAAATAATTTATTAATCATAATTATTGTAACATTGTAGAAATGCTCATAGTAATTTTAATTTTTGTAAAATTATGTCACATAAATTTATGTTGTAAGTCGAAATGAATCATTTTAATAATCTACTGATTTTTTGATACAAATATTCGATAGGGATAAAAGGTTTTCCTATTTTCTTGGGCATGTGTACTGAATTATTACACTCTTATCATGTCCCTATCTTGAAAATTGGGGCAAATATTCAGATAAGATTGTTACCTAGTATTCAGAGAAAAACATTTTTTTTTTAAAAAAAAAGAAGAGAATTTTTTAAATAAAGTTTTCACGGGGTACAAAATCAAAATAATAATGCAGTATTGAAAATACTTCTGAATTTGATTTGAATTATTAGTTTTATTTTCGAACTATTAACCGTCCTAAAAGCATACATCTACTTGACTTACTAAGCTTAGATACATACACGATCTTTCACATGACATAGTAAGTGATTTCACAATCTTGTAGGAGTCGCAGCCTTAATAAAATAGCCAAAAGAAGTATTGAAAAATACTCCTAAGCTTGACGAGAGTTCAAGTGTGTATCTCATTCATGTTGTAAGATCAGAAGCATATTTAAGTTAAGTTAGTCAAGTAATAGGTATTTTTAAAGTTGTCAATAATTTAGTGATAAAACTTTTAATATTTCACGCTAGATTTAAAAATATTTTCAATACTTCTCTTTTATAAAAATGACTCAATTTTGAACTATATGTCCTTAAATATATTTTACACCGAAAATCTAAAAGAACATTCTCTTTTATGGGTCTTAGTTGGTTAGGCCCATAGCATAGCATAACCTTAACAACTTGGGCTGCAGCCCAAGAAGCTAACTCATGAGCCTATACATATTACTGAAAGGGAAATTTTTCAAAATGTCAATATTTTAGCATTTAAGAGGGCTCATTAGCAACACTTTCAATATTTAGCAAAAATGTCAAATTTTAGTTTGTTATGTATCTTATTTATGTTTTTATTATTTGTTTTCATTTAAAAAATATAATTATTTAATAACAAAAGGAGAAAATCAAGGGAGAGAATATTTCAAAAAAAAGGTAAGGATCCTTAATTTTCTTATCAGTTACATTTTCAAATAAAATTTAATTATTTTTTTTCTCCAGAATTTTTACCTTTTTATATTATATTCATTTTACAATATATTCTATTTATATTTATTATAGTTTTTTATTAGTTTGTATTCATCCCAATAGGTATGCCGAATTTATCTATATAGTCATTTAAGAAATATATTTGTATCTTCATATATTTTTTTCCCTATATAGTTAATTTTTCATCAAAAATCTTGTATTCATCATACTATTTTTTTGTATTTTATATATTATTATACAAAATTCTAAATACAAAAAACAATAAAACTATGAAATACAAAAATAAATACTAAATGTGGTACATTGACATGACTATAAAAAAACATAATACAAAATGAATTAAATATATGAAATACGATTCCAAATCTATGGATACAAAATACAATAGAATAATGAAATACAAAAATACATACGTCATGTAAAACAACAACAAAATTCAATATACACTTCCAAATCTATGAATACAAAAAACATCAAAACTATGAAATATACACAATCAAACTCATATAATGTGTTATATTGACATAACTAACACACACAAAAAAAAAATAGAACACAAAATACAATAAATATATGAAATACAAAAATAAATACTAACTATAACACAATAAAAATTCCATAAACACTTCCAAACGCATTGTAACATGAATTTTTTTTAATCTTAAAAATTACTAAACAAATTAAACTAACATGCAAGACACAAAACATGTAAAAAAAAAAAACAAACATCTTCTCCAACAAATTGGTCTTCTTCAACTTCATGGTTATGAATTTGTGTGGGATTTTGCACATCGACGGATTCAGGCATTTTTCTCCGTCGTATATCCTCCTTAGAAGCGGAACCTACATTGTTGTTTAATTCTTGAGTGAAAAAAAATTAAATGATGGAAAATCAGAAGAACTTTGATTATATTGTCTAATAACTCTAGTAACTCTCTTGAAAACGTCAATTGAAGAGAGAATTATGTAGTCTCAAACCCTAAAAAATAATTTAAGGACAACAACAAAATTTAAAAAAAACACACTAAAATCAGTAAGTAAATAAATAAGGAATCTGAAAAACATAATACCCAAACCAATGTTAATCTTCAAATCAAATCTTGCAACGAAATTAAATGAGAATAGTAGAAAATATTAATATATTCAATCGAAAATCTGTGGAATTGATTTGAAAGAATGTTAGAGAGAGAAATTAAAAAGAAGAAAAAGAAAAGAGAGAAATCTGGAAATTTGATTAGGAAGAAAGTAAGAGAGAGAAATTGATAAACTTAAGAAAAGAAAGAAAAAAATTAAAATGACATTAATATTTATCCAATTACATAAATATAGGAAAATGTGTAATCTATGAGAGAGAAAGAAAAGTTGTAAATAATGAGAGAGAAAATATTAATAATATCATAATAATTATTTATTTTTAAAATAATGACATTTTTGACATGTTTACTAATATTATTAAAGTATGGATATTATCACTAAATAAGTTGGTTTTTTTGACTAGTTAGCTAAATTTTCCTTTAACACATTCATACTAGCTGAAATTTTCACTAATTTTTTTTAGTAACTGTTTATTAAATTATTCTTTTAAAAGAATTTATTGTAAATTGTAGACATTTAATCATGATCTAAAGATCATTTTTAAGCAACGCTCAGTTACCTATTAATTATATACCCTACTTTACCACATATAAGACAACACTCAGTTACCTACTAATTTTATACCCTAATACTCGATCTACACGTTGCCCTATTTAGAGACTTTTTTTTTCTTTCCGAAAATTGGGGTAGGAAAAGGGGAAATGAGAAGGGAATTACAAGGTGATGAATGGAACTTTCACCGATAGAGTGAAACTTCAAGTAGTCAACCAATGTAACTAAGCTATTAAAATTGGCGATAATGTGTTAATTTTCTATTTTTAATTTCACTCTTTTTTTATTAGACCAAAAAAGAACAGAAGCCAGCCTGTATGGTAATCATTTTATAGTAGTAGGTGAAAATTCCCATGCTCCACATATAATTGCCTCTCTATATATATATATTAAAAAAACAAACAAACTTATTCAAACACCAACTTCTACTTTGGCAACTAGAGTATGTATAATAATAAAACAGCCTTTCATAAACTTAAATAATTACTTAATTTGTCCTTTAATTAAGACCAACTTGAATTCCATTTCATAAATATTTAAAAAAACCAGCAATAATATATTTAATATAATTTTATAAATAGAGTATGATGTTTATAAATTTTATAAAGACGTTATTTATTACAAATTCTTAATTTAAGTACAATATTTCCGAACAAATTTGAAAAAAAAAAACACAATAATAAAAAAGTCATTTCGAAGGTAATGAATATAAGAACAATAATAACGATAAATAATATGATACTTGGAGTTGAAAAAAATCAAATGATTATAAAATATTACGATAACCATGCTCCATATTTATATAATTGCTTCTCTAAATAAACAAAAAAAAAATTAGAAAAACACAAGAAAACTAATTAAAGCACCAACTCTCTACTTTGGCAACTACATTATGTACAATATAAAACAACTTTTGATAATAATTATCATCTTGTCTTTTACCTCTACCAACTTTAATTCCTTTTATAATATATATAAATTTAGAAATTAATAATAAAGCTACATTTCACATGTATAAATACTTGTGTAATTTCCTCTTTTCCTCTTCACTAATCTACACAAAGCTTCTTCATATATATTTTTTCTCAATATTGTTTGGAATTTATTTTTCTTAGAGAAAATGAAGTCTTCATTTGCTGTTTTGTTCCTTGTTGTTATACTCTTTAGCTCCTCTTTCATTGAAAATGCAGCAATGGCTACTTCAAGTAAGACTCTTTTTTTAAAAAAAAAATGAAATTGCAAATAATATTTTTCAACTTTCACATATATATTTTGTTTTCTTGTTATATACTACTCCTGGCTTGCAACAAGATAAAGTAATTATGGCTGACTAAAAAGGTTACATACTGTGTCTCAATTTATATGACTTTTTTTTTTAAAACGACATACTTCTTTATTCAGTCACTAACAATTTAACTACAGAATGTTCATTTTAAACGTTAATGAAATGATTTTATAATCACACAAATATTTATGACTTTATTTTAACCATTAGTTTCAAAAGTCATTTTTTCTTAAACTTCATGTCAAATTAAACTGTCTTATATAATTTGAAACACAAAGTTCTAAGATTATTTTATTTTTGTAGGTTATTGTGATGAAAAGTGTAGTGCAAGATGTTGGAAGGCAGGACTAAAGAAACGTTGTTTAAAGTATTGTGGAATATGTTGTGTTGCATGCAAATGTGTTCCTTCTGGCACATATGGAAACAAGTCTGAATGTCCATGTTATAGAGACAAGTTGAACTCTAAGGGAAAACCTAAATGTCCTTAAATATTAAAGAGCTAATAAACTTTCTTTTTTTTAAAAAAAAATAATTAAAGAGTGTATGTTTTATTCGACGTTAGTATAAAAATATATATATATATATATATATATATATATATATATATATATATATATATATATATATATATATATATATATATATATATATATATATATATATATATATATATATATATATTATCAGGTCACTCAAATAATGATACCTATGGATCGAATAACACTTGATGTGACCTGATAGTGTGAACTTGTTTTATTTTACTTTTCTAAGTTATTTGATTTGTCTTTGTATTATAATTGGTTATTTGCAATAAAATTCTAGAAAGAGTTGAGTGTATGGTTCAAACATGGTTGTAATTGTATTTGTATGAGATTTAGGTATAGTAGGATAATTGAGATTTATTTACTCCTTAATTAGAGTTCTCAAATTCGAGCTATTGGGGACGAAAAAGATCTTGTTGGAAGCGCCGGTCATCTTCAAAAATGGACCATGCAATGAGCGTATCCAAATTTAATTAGACCTAAACACAAATACTGAACACCGAGTGAAAAATTAACATAATGAGTTTGAACCTGTGATTCTTCGTTTGAACAAATTAGTATAGACAGACTACTACTCCCAAGAAAAATTTATCCATATAGGTGATCTTGGTCTTATTCATTTATATACAAACTTAGCTATAATGAAGCCACTATCCAAACAATGTGTAACGTTAAGTGATCACACTAAATAAATCGTTACACAAAATGACATTTTTTCATAGCTATATAATAACATTTCAACAATACGATACAACAAAATACAAGTACATAACAATCAGAACAACATTGTATTTTTTAAAATATCAATACGATACAATACAATAGGTAACATTTTCCATTTAATTCAACTTCTTAGCCTTAAGTAGTTGAAGCACATTTTGTGCAGTGCAATATGAAATTGCTTGAACAGTGAGCATAGGGTTCACACCAAGAGCAGTTGGAAAAACACTTGTGTCACCAATAAACAAATCTTCAACTTCCCATGTTTCTCCTTTTGGATTTACAACTGATGTTTTTGGATCAATTCCCATTCTACAACTTCCCATTTGATGTGCTGAACATATAGGTGTTGACAGATTTTTTAATCCTCTTGAACTTTCTTCTTTCACAAAACTCTCAAATTCATCAACACTTGATTCTTTCACTTTAAATTTCCTTCCTTTTACATGGTGAGTTCCAATTTCTTCTGCTCCAGCAGCTGCCAATATTCTTAATAGCTTCTCTATACCGACCTATACATTCAGTAGCGAAGCCAGAAATTTCGTTAATTAAGAGGTATTTAAGGGTAACATTGGACCTATATAGTACACAATATAATAAGTTTCGCGTGAAAAGTATTCAACTGATCACCCTTCGACATACATATATAGTTATGCCCATGCTTACATGCTAGACCTAAAATATCAATGATATATCCAGAATAGTTCCACAATTTGTGTCTGGAGAAGGTGGGGCGGATGCAGACCTTATTGTTAATGGATTTCTATTTTTTTAAAAAATGAAAGACTAAAAAGTTATCATGAGAAGTGCTATAATAACATTAGTACTAATAAAATTAGAGTATAAGATATGCTAGATGCATAAAATAATACTAGTAACTAACCATACCTTAATATTTTGTTCATCAATTTGATCCAATTTGTATGATATTGAATATGGTGAAACTGTTTCTCCTGAGCCCTTATCTCTAGCCAAAGCAAATATATGTGCAGTTCTTGAATATTTGCACATTCTCATCTTAATATCAAGGCCTGAAATCCATGGCATTACTACTGAGAACATGCCAGGGTGCAATGATGGTGTTTGTATAACCACACCATAGCCCGGTTCCTCGGTATTCGCGACAACTTTAGACATTACTGACATTATTCCTCCTTCATAGCTCTTTTTGTCTGACTCAGGCCATACTTCAGAATTCTTTACGTTGTCAGTACTGTCTGTATCTGGAAAGTGTCCCCACGCGAATACAACCGGATGGAGATGTAGGTTTTTACCAATATTAGGGTTTTTTAAACCACTTCTCTTGAGTAATGAAGGAGTGCTAAGTGCACCACATGCTACAATTGTGACTTTGGATCTCACCATGAAGATTTCTTTTACCCCATTATCATGTTGAAATTCACAAGCAACTCCAATAGCTTTACTTTTGTTATAATTATTTTTGTGTTCATGAATTACCTCTAGAGCTTCACATTCTTGAATTATTGCACCATTGCCTGATTTCACTAAATCAACTAGCCATGTCTCATTTGTCCCCTTTTTACTACCATCTTTACATCCCATGCTACACCAACCACAATAATGATTTGAGTGTGCATTTCTTGGTATATTTTCCACATTGTACCCTAATTCTTCACACCCTTTCCTCAAAATCATGTTTTGAAACCCTTCTTCATCAATCTTATCTTGAACTCCCATTTTTTCGCGAATGGTTTCTAATGCCTCCTTGTAGAATTCACTTTGGAACAATTCCAATTCATAGATGTCACACCACTCTTTTAGAACATGTGATGGGGTGTCAATTGAGGCTGACCAATTTATCGTTGAGCCACCACCAACGGTGGAACCGGCTAGGATAAAAACATCCATGTCTTTGGTCATCATTAGTCCATTTCCAAGGAACATTTGATCCATTGAAGGTCCTTCAAGAAGGGAAAGATTTGTTCTAGCTAGGTAACTTCCTTTTTCTAAAACAAGTACTTTGTGTCCCGCGTTTGCAAGAACACCGGCTATAACTCCACCCCCAGAGCCCGAACCAACTACCACTGCATCACATTCTATGACGAAAGAAGGACAATTTGATGATGAATTTGGTTTTGAGACATGAAACCCTAGTTTTTGGAGCTTATTGAATAGATCATTTTGTGGTTGTTTTAGGGTAAGGATTCCCTTGTAAAGTGGTCCATATAGATGTTCATCTCTTTTGTCTGAAAACTCTTCGTGTTTACTTTGCTTACTATTCATTTTTTCTTGTTTTTGTTTCTTGAAATCCGGGTCTTGCCCACAATAGCCTAGTGCTTTCCACGATGGGTTCTGACCTTTTTCATCCACCTGAAAAACTCAACAAAGTAAGGAAAATATATAAAAATGTATTTAACTACTACACATACTGACGGTATAAAGAATTTTTAAACTATCAAGATATATTTAAGATAATTATAGATAAGTTTTCATGGAAAATGAAATTAGTAAACTAGAAAATAAGATGGATTGTCCCCTACAACAATTAACAAATAGCATAAAAGAATATTCTTTACACTGATTTATATATATTCTAATTTATGTAATGTAACTTAATTAAGATACGAAATTAAAAAGTAAATAAGAACGTTTACCACATATTCTAATTTATGTAACGTAACTTAATTAGATACGAAATTTAAAAAGTAAATAAGA
Source organism: Solanum chilense (assembly GCA_032847665.1). NCBI lineage: Eukaryota > Viridiplantae > Streptophyta > Magnoliopsida > Solanales > Solanaceae > Solanum > Solanum chilense. The sequence goes on from CM064970.1 coordinate 1,045,886, forward strand.
ACTTTTATAACATACGAGTAAGATAAAATGAGATTGTAGGTTGGAACATCATCAGATCAGATGGTGTTTGTTGATCGTAAGACACTCTTCAATAAAGCTACTATTATCATTATTAAGATTTTGTTACATATGACATTCAATACTTAGATTTCGAAATGCTATTCATTTATATCACATTAATTTATTATTTATGTCTGGTTACATCTAACATAATCATAAAATTTATAATTATGTGATATATTATAATTTGTAATATGCTTCCTCATATTTAATGATAATATTATTTTATAAAGAATGATATAACATATATTGTCAACGTTAAAGAATAGATAATATACACTTCATTAATTAAAAAAATAAATATATGTCAAGTCTTAATATCATAAAGAAAAAATAATATTTACTACTAACTTAGGGACCACAAATACTATTTCCATTTATAAGCAGAAGTATCTAGATATGCTCCTCATTATAGCACCGAACTTTTAATATAATAAAAATATGTCTAGATTTGAAAAGACTCGATCTATCTTATGAATATCAAAAGACTATGTCTAATAAATTTCTGGGTCAAAAAAGTAAATATATAAAATAACTATAATTGTAGAAGTCATATTAAAACTAATAACAACAATAAATAATTATATAAAACTATCCTTAGGACCAAAGAAAATATAATCATTAAGTGTTAGATACATAAATAACAGAAAAGGGGACCAAAGAACGTAAAATGCACCTCATGACAGAACAAAGTGAGTTGGCAACTTTAATTTAAGAGTATAAAATTTTCTATACTATTAGATAATTTTTATGATAAACAAGGTTACTTAATATATTTTATAGTAATTATAATTATATTTAAAAAAATATTTAATTAATTACTCAATTAAATTACCATGTTTATCTTAAAAATTATCCGATAATATAGAATATCTTATACACTAATTGTGCATAAAATTTAAACTCTTAATTTAAAGATAGGAAAACAAAATATTATTTTTCAGATCTACTTACTCACAAATGTACTGCCTATATATTTAATATATATGTATAGGCAGTACATTATATTTTTAAATTTTAATATACATGCTCATTAATTTATATACCCTCAAGAAGTTGTACATCTTGTAAATAATAGGCTTGGGAAATAGCCACGTATTTTGTAGCCAATATAATCATACAAGTACATTTCTAAATAAATATAGTTATATATATTTTTGGTGCAACTGCTTATAATAAAAGCCTAAGTACAAGTTCACGTGAAATTAATACCTTTTGTTTATCAGCTTGAAATTTAGTTGGACAGTTATAATTGAAGAAATAAAAGGTAGATTTTGGTCAATATCAAATTTAATATTTTCATTAATGAAGTTCGAAAAAAAGTAATGTCCAAGATTTGAACTTGAAAACCTAGGGTGAGGTTGGTTTAAGCACCTCCAATATTAAACAACATAAAAGTCTAAAATCAATATATAAGCATTAATTTTTTTAAAAACACCTTATATATACAATAAAACTTCTTATCGAGAAAATTCAGGTGAGCCCCATCGACTACCTCGAGGTCCGCCCTTCATCGGGGCAGAGTACTTACTTTCATTGTCCAATAATAATAGTCTACTATATTGTTTTGAAACGTTTAATAATACTTATTCACTTTATAAAATCAATAGATAATTTTACACTTAGTTCCTAATTTATTCTTATCATTAATTATAGTCATTTCTCTATTACATTTTTCAAGACATTGTATTTATTATATTCAAAAGATGATATAATAAAATTACCCTTTTATTTATACTCCTTTTGTCCACTATTATTTGTCAGGTATACTAAAAATAGTTGTCCAAAATTAATTGTCAATTTAAACGATCAAGATACAATTAGTCACCTTTTTCCAATTATGTCCTTAATAATTACATAGCTACTTGTTTTTTTAAAAAATAGTCATTTTAAAGTTACAGTTTTCAAAAAGTACAAACCATTTTAATAATGATTAATAATAGAGTCATATTAATCAAATTACACTTTGTATAAAAATTTCTTAAAGACTCTGAATGATCTTATTCGACAAATAATAATAAACGAAAAAAGTAATTTCTTAAAAATTATGTTAAGTAAACAGTGAATAAATATTATTAGACGGAGAGATATTAATTAATGTAGAAGAAAATCAGGGACGACCATGCATGTGGAAAAGATGTCATAAAATGCATGATGAAAACATAAAGATCTATTTAATGTGTTGGTGTACAATGAATGAGTAGTTTGGGAAAATGGTAGGTTCTCAATGAACCACCATGTGCTTAGGCACCAAAATAAATTTGAAAAAAAATATATTAAGTGACAATTGATCAAAAATCAATATTAATTCCCCCCCAAATTATCTAAATAACTCATATCTATAACATGTGATGGGGTTGATAGGTCCATGTGAATCGAATTGTCTATATCCTATACCTAACCTAATTTATGGGGGTGTCATCTCTAGTTCCCTTTTATCTCAATTGTCAATCAATTTTTAAGCCTTATATATTGTGGGTGATAACAATTGGCTATGACACGTTAATGTGATTAGTTGATAATTTAATAACATATATTTAATAAATTATAATTATTTAAACAATGATGGATGAAGTTTATTATGAATATCCTTTTAATCTAGGTAAATTTAGAATATAAAATTAACTTTCGACGATCAACTCTCCAGATATAACCATCTATATAAGAATCACTTCTTTATTTAGGAGAAACAATTTTCTTGTTTTTGCTTAAAAACCGAAAACTATTTATACTACAATTATTACTAAAATCAATAAATTCTCATCAAAATTAGAAAATCCTAAAATAGGTCTTAGAGCGGCAAACAAAGGGATCGAAGCAAATATAGGTGAGGTGAAAATAAGTTAATTAAAAATAGAAAAAATATTTAGTTAATTTATTATTTAATATGAATAAAAAAAGTTAATCAACAAATAATATGGATATGCACTATCATCCAGGTGAGTATACAAATTAAAAATCAAAATAAATTTATAGACTAAGAAAAACTCATGAAAATAACATGTGACACATAAATATTGATAATATGGATATCATTTGAATATTCATCGTTTAGTGAATAATAATATAAAACAAATAGTTTATTCAATTAAAAAACTACTTAGAAATTAGATAAAGATCGAATAACTATTTTTTTTTCATAACAATTTTGTCAACCTTATTAATTGAGAATGACGAATGAATGGATAAGACAAAAAAGATATTCTATAAAAGGAAATAAATGGGCAAAACTAAAAAGGAAAAAAAATACAATTATAGCATGCATCCGTACGTCATGAATAATTAAATGCAATTTTAAGCCACCATCAAGGTGGTTGGTGCAAGTAGCACGTTCACCATTAAAGCACAAATAAAACCATTACCATCGTAGACCTTGTGGTTCGATTTCTTTTTTTTTTTTAAATTCAACGTATTAAAATAATTTAATACATTGAACTATCTGTTATACACTAACAAGGTAAAATGATACTTTCACTATCAGATCACTTGAAAAGTACTAACATAAGCATAAAACGGTTCAATCTGCTAATGATATTATTTGTGTTGGGCTTAGATTCGCATGACTTTAAAACATGTCACTAGTAAGTAAGACTTGCTTATTTATATACTCAACATATTTCATGAGTTTTGTTGATGTGAGACTTCTTATCTTAAGTTACGGTGTCACATACACCTCCTCTATGGACTCAACTTCCTTGCTGAGGTTTGTCCCCACTACATAGAGTTTGGCTAGATTTACCCCAACCACTATTTCGAAATTTGCCTAAACTCACTTGAACTCTGGCCATGCCCCCAACAAAATATAAATTTACACATTTATATTGTCAGTGCAGATAACTTAAATCTCGTACCTGAGTGAAGAATACAAGGAGAGTTAGAACTTTCAAGGCAACAAAGAGAAGCTTGATGAGTTTGAAGTTGCTGCATGACCATGATTGAACTATTTCTTCCCTCTTGTTTGGTGAAACTCTAGAGAAGTTTTGCAAGTATGGAAATTGGCTTGACAAGCTTGCCTTACCACAAAGTATGAAAGTTCCTATCCTTGTTGATAGTAACCATAGAGCTAATTTGCATAAGTTTAGCTTAGGGTGTTGTATTCTTTCACTTACCATCCATGCAAGCTACAAATTATAATAAAATAGCAATTTAAAAAGATTTATAGGGGAATTAGAAACATATATAGAAAATATAAACAAGGAGATTTAAAAAAGGATGTGACAAATAATTTACTTTTGCTATGAATATATTTGGCTCAAAAAGGAAGGTCTTTGTAAAGCATAAGTGTGTAACTGGACATTCGATTATTACTGAGGTGTTCTTAGGCTTTTTTCGAACCAGAAAAAATGAAATAATATTAGTGTTGTAAAACAAGTCTTACATGTTGAGGAGTTCCATTCATGGAAGCAGAAGTGTGAAGAAATTTGATGAGAGAATCATCCATATTTTCTTGATGAAGAGAATTATTATCAATGGATGGCAAGAAAGTGTCACAAATAGCACTAAGTGAATCCATTTGACTAAAAGAAAGTGAGCCAAAATTTCCCTTTTTTGCAACATCATTCACTTTCTCCATATTTCCACCATTTTGATAAGCCATATTCTATAGTTTTATTTTTCTTATATTTTATTTGATAAGAAAATTATGTGAGTTTATGAATTTATAGAATGAAAAAGGGTACACCTAACCTCAATTATCATCACGAGAGTGGGCACCATGTATAGGGAGAGGATGTTATTTTTTGTGTTCTAGATACAATCGACGTACCATATAGTGGTCCATGTAGAAAAATTGGTTTCTTAAAGAATTGGTACAACCTTAAAACAACGATAAGTAAACCGTGATGGCATTCGTCTTATCCCATCAAAACAAGTCAGCCTAAAACCAATTAATATAGTGTTTGCGGAAGTAAAACGTGAATAAAAGTTTAATACTATAAAATATTGTGGAAAACAAGGTCAACTTGATTAAATTTCCAAAATCTGATTGTCACGTGTACAAGTCTCTTAAGTATTACAAATAAATCGAAAGAAAAATACAAGTGTCATATGAAATTGTTTCTAGAGTAGAACAAGATCATAAATAGGAGTAAGAAGGTTCGTTGAAATGACAAGAAACTACCTTACAAATCTCCATAAAAAGCCTTAGACAAGGAGAAGAGAAAATACCACAAATGTCTAGGCTAGTAACCTATAAAAATTGTGGAAGCAAGGAGTATCAAACCACAAGGTACTCAGCAAATAAACTTCTAAACACAAGCGAAAGGAATAAAATACAGGTACTCCTTACATACCAATCGAACTTTCCCAACTACAATCTGCATAAAACCAGCCCAACCTAAGAGTTCACCATTTACAAGCACATTTCTCAACAACAACATTCTAACAATCACATATTCTCAACAACAAGCTCAATATCCATCATTACAACCTCCACAAAAAGGCGCTCACAATATCAACAAGATCAAGTTCATCAAATTGAGGTAACCAAATATCAAGTACTTTCCAACCACCAATAAAATACATGATAATAATGAATGAAGGATGTCATGGGATACATGTAATATGACACAATGAAATGATATTCTCAAAACACCAAGTACTCTCTCAACAGTATATACATGATACTCCTCGAAAATACATCGAGAGTTCATGACCCATGGGGGGCCCGCGAGGTGCGTATACCGACAGGGATGATCTCCCCATGTCTGTCCGAACGATCTCAATACACTGTCATAAATCAAACAAATTCCGTATGGACGATCTTCACGTGCCCAAATTATAATCATAACTTCTCCATCGCACTGACGATCTTCACGTGCCTAAATAATCATAACTTGATCTCAACACGGATGATCTCCAAGTGTTAGACCTTTACTCATACCCAATTCATGTCAATGCATGTGCGCAATATGATATCAAATAAAAGAGATGATGCAACATCTCAATAATCAAAAGTCTCTATGACATATATTCACCTCAATTATCACAATTATACGGGTTTAGTAAAGAACATAATCACACATAATAAATCAAGTCAATAATATATCAGGTAATGCTCATATGCTTTGGCATTCTCGGATTACAATTCACATTCTATAGTAATTAACTTTGCCTTTATAACACCGGTACTCGTACCATTCTCAACCCATTTCACACAAAAAATTAATCACATTGCCTTTTATCATCCTTTTTCATCATTAGAAATAAAGGTGAAAAAGTTAAACCTTCACCAAGTTTCATTACTTCCAAACACATACCATAAGGAAATACATAAATTTCATACACTTAACAAGGGTTTAGAAATCCACTTGACTCAAATAGTCAAATAATCCCTCCGAAACTTGAGTTTTTCCCTTTCATTCAGCCTCCAATTAAATGCAATCTATTCAAATAATAAGTAATTACAATAAGACTTTCGAACTAACACTCATATTATCATATGTCTATCTTAGACCAAAAACTGACCGAATTTATAATAAAGTTTCTAATTATTGATTCCAACCGATAGGCTACATATCAATCATTCTTTTAAATTTTAAGCCTAAGATTAAGTCTAATTTCTTCCAAATATCATAAATTTGACAATGTTCATATCAAATAAAATACCAAATAATTAATTTCATATACCAATATATCAAAACTTAAATCATAACTTGTGAACTATAAGGGATTGTAAAACCAAACTTAATTCATAACCATTATCCCTACTTACGTCCACTGCACAAAATATTTAGACCAAGCTTTCAATTACTTTCATGACTTACTTAATAGTAATTTTCCATAATTACACAATGATTGGATTTCAAGTTTAAAATAGTATAGCAAAGTTAAATAATTAATTAGTTTGTAATTTAGTTTTCTCTCGTTTCCCATTTTCACACATTATTATAATAGTGGGAGAGAGGTGAATCGTATATGTATATTGATTAGATAATTGTATAATATATATATATATATATATATATATATATATATATGTTTGTATATTCTGGCGAGAGAGATTGAGAAAGGGAAGAGAGAGGTGAGCGAGATTGGGAGAGGAAGGAGAGAGGCGAGCGAGAGGGGACAATAATTTGTACAATTTGCAGGCACGTTTGTATAATTCACCCGTTTTGTATAATTGGGTATATAAAGTCTGAAATTATACACATATAAAAAAAACTCGAAATAACGAATTGATACAAACATAAAACATATGAACTTTAAAAAATTATACAAAATATATTATACAAATTACATTATATGAATTATATCATACAAAATCCAACTACACATTTACACAAACTTTAAAAAGTTATACACTAAAGATTGAATGTATATGATGACAAAACTGAAAAACCAAAGGAAATCATCGTCAATACAAATACAAACAGTCGGTTACAAATACAAATCAAACAAAAATTGTTAGTTGCGAATTTACAATGTGGCGAATTCATGCCTATACAAACGTGGTTAATTATACAAAACTCGAAGTCAGCCTACGTAATTAATGTATAATATTAATCGCGAGTGATAATTATAGCAAACTATAACTACAATAAGTAATTAAATTATATAAAAATTTGCTTAGCCGCGTAACTTTCTCATAAAATAATACGAAACCCATACTTCACATGTATACGATTGCCTCTATCTATATAAAAGACTAATCAAATTAATTAAAACACGTTTACCAAACAAAAAAAATAATTAGAACGCCAATTTCTGCTTTGGTAACATAAACTACCGTATATATGTTAAAGAAACAAACTTTCATAAACTTAAATAATTATTATCTTTCTCGACCATTCTTTTTTAATTTTTTTATACATACAATTTTAGAAATTATTATACAATTTAGTAATTATAAAAAAAAAAAATTATCATAATGTATATAATTTCAAATATAATATTTGATCGTACAATTATGACTTTGGATATTTTGAGACGTCTCTTCTTTTATATTGGGTGGTTCAAAATATAATTGTAGTAATTAGTTACGTATTGATTTATTTTAATGCAAGTAAATCTAAAAACTTCAAAGCTAAATTAATTTTTAGATTAAAAATACACAACTTAATTAATCATAATTAGCTTATAAAGGTAAAATGTTGTGTCGAATGTATGAAGATCCAGAATTAGGATAAAAGTGTATTTTCATTATTGTCATCATTTATTTATTTTGGTTAGAAGGTTAATATATAGTAAAATATCGTCTAATTATTTTTTGAACCAATTTTATTATTAATAGTCTCTTACAATTTTATTCTTCAATTATTTCTTTATTACTAGCTTGTCGCTTTTCTTACTTCAATTGTTGTATTATGTGTTGTTGCTATTGTCTTTTTGTTTGTTTCGTTTGCTGGTCCTAATCAACAATAACTTTAAATTTTCTTTTTCTTTGTTGTATTATGTGTTGTTGTTACTGTCTTTTTTTCAATTAATTTTTTATGTGCTTTCGTTATTATTGTGTTTTTTCCTTATTAATTTTGATATACTTTTACTTGAGCGAACGATCTATTGAAATCAATATAATTACTTGTACAAGGAGCAAACAGCAAATAATTTTTTCATTAACTCTAGAAAACAAAAAACTATTTAGAATAAAAAAGCTTTGTTTAGCTTAGTGAAGAAGAAAAGATAAACTATATATAAGTATTTATACATGTGAAAGTTATGTTTATTATTAATCTCTAAAATTTTATGTATAAAAAAATTTAAATATCATTTTCATTTAGAATAATTTAGATTTTGAAAATTTTATATCCAATTGTAATTTCGTTCAATTCATAAAAAACATCATTCTATTTTGTTTTAGAAAAAAATCATTTTCATATAGAATTGAAATTTTTATATGCAATTGTAATTTCGTTCAATTCATAAAAAAAAATCTTTCTATTTTGTTTTAGAAAAAATATCATTTTCATATAAAATAATTTAGATTTTGAAATTTTTATATCTATGTACATGTCAATGCAGTAAGATAAATTAACACACAACAAATTATTCCATTTATAGATATTACCATTATATTTTTGCACCACTCAAATCGAAAGATGAGATATTTCAAAATGTTTTGAATTAAAAATTCTTATCCAAGTATGGTATTATATTCGTATAATCAAATATTGACATTTTTAAATATATACATTATGATAAATAAATATATATTTGCAATTACTAAATTATATAATAATGGCAAATTCAATTATATAATAATTTTTCAGATAGATCCTTAAACTTGAAAATAAGCATGTATTTTTACTTAATTAATTACTTAATCATAGTAAAGTAAATTGGTTTGATGTATAAGTTTTTTCCCCTTATTATTCCGTTTGGGGAAAAATATTATATTTATATCATTGTTTATTAACTCAACACGCAATAAATATTTCATATTTAGACATTACAATTATATTTCCACACCATTCAATACAAAAGAAGAGAGGTTTCAATATTTCAAATTTAAAAATAATTTAATTTAGTTCTCTACCCTAACTTTCATGAGAGCTTTTTTATAGTCAATTAAATGTTTTGACATTTTAATATTGGTAAATATTAAAAGTATTATAACTAAGCAAATATTTATCATGTTTAAAATCATAAATCATAAAAATATTTTTAAAAAATTAAATTTTGCATTTACCTATATAAGTTTATTTAAATTTTAAAAATAGATCTATATAAAACTTTTTATATTAATATTTAATTTTAAATCACTAATTTTATCGAATGTATTATGCGGAGCAGAGGCATACACGTCTATATTCTCCAAATAATTTCTTTTTAATTATTGTTGTCATCAAGTCTAATGTAGGGGCCAAGGTCTAAGATTTATAGGCTTTTAAAATATAAAAGTCTTAAACGCCTTACTTTTTTTAATAATTAGTTAAGACATCTGAATTTGAATAAACTTTTTGATAATAAAATGTGAAGTTAGATGTAGCGTCAAGGGTTTAAGATTAGGCTTTTAAAACGTAAAAATCTAATGTTGTTATAAATTCATAGAATAGTGGATGACCATTTGGTTTATTCATGAACTATTAAATTCATGTATGTGTTTTTCTAGATGATATGAACCCTCTTTTTGGATAACAATGTAGATAACTATGTATCTACTAGTTAAATGACTTTTGGGAGTGATATCTCAACACTATAAATAGAGGTATCACTCACAAGTTGATATACACTTAAATAAGAAGAAAATTTCTCTTCTTCTGTCTACTTCTTTTGTCTTCTTCTCTTTATGATTATATTCTTATAGCTTGATTTTATAACAAATGTTTTTTTTTTCATTAATTAAAAAGTTTTAATTTAAATAATTTCTAAAATATTAAATTGTGAATTAGGCTTTCGAAATGTAAAACTGGATTCAAAAGGAATATTTTGTCATGTGAATTTTATCAATTTTTTTTTTTGAAGATTTCTATCCATTTAACATTTTTTAAATTTAGCTAATCACACAGGTAAGTGAAAATATATTTGATTCTTTTTCTAACATCATATAGTTGTAAAAAGATCGAAAAAATCAAAATAAAAGAAAAGGCCAATATAAACAAAACCCGACTTATGTAATTTGATTTGATTTATAAATTTAATAAACCGACTTAAATGACTTAGATTTTTATTGTTATGAAAAACCAAATTATATGAATATGCATATACATTTAAACACTATATCAACAAATTATGTTATAAAAATAAAATTTCAACAGAGTAATTATCTTTTGAAATGCAAAAAAAAAATATATATATATATAAAAATTATTAAAAGAAGGTGTTCTATTAGGTGTTCGATTTTGAACCCATAATATTGAACAGGCAATATAAATGTATATATAAAAATTATCAAAATAATAAATATAAATTTGCAACTTTAGAAATATAATTGATCCAATTTTAATAATTTAAGACTAAATCTATAAAATTTAAGTCTTGAAAACTCTCCGACAACTAATATAGAACGGAGCCACCAAGAACATAACAATAAATAAATATTGTTCGAAATTAGTAGCACTCTCTAGAACATAATAAATGCACATTTAGAATTTTGGCTTCAAGAAAATATTAATTAAGATAAATAAATAAATTTGATGAGCAAAATGTAAATAATCAAAGACTCAAGTTTTTAATAATAAGGCCTTATTTGTCATGACATTTAGATTTATATTGGATGAAAAAAAACTCTAAATCATCTCGAATGATTTATATACATATAAAGGAGCCAATTGATTTCAATCTTTTAATCTCGCTTGATTCATAAACATGATTCAAAATAAAAAATTTAACTTTTGTTTGCTCATGGGGTAAACGGAAGTTAAAATTTCAAATTTACTAATTTTTAAAATTATTCAACGTAATTTTATATCTCGTTTTTTCTTATGGGCCAAAGTATAAGATGTTGGGTATGTTGGGCTAGCTTTGAACACACGAAATAGTTTGGGCCTCATATTGCTAAAAAATCTTAACACATAATAATTGAAGTACATGATATAATTATTTTTTTTTTTTAGATAAATAACTCAACATTATTTTGAGCATAAGTATCTAAATTGATAATATTAAATTTATTATTCATAATTGTATCATATGCTCTTTTCAGTAAATTTAATTCAAAAAGTGGTTCAAATTTATTTGTCCTCTACCTTTTTATTTTTAGCTGGCAATAATTAGCACACCAATCTATTAAAGATTTTTATGTCAATCGGAGTTATTGTCCAGAAAAATCATTGACTCATCAATTATTATTCTTTTATTTTTCACCTGATTTAATCACGTATTATAGTATTTATTTAAAATTAATATTTTTAATGTGATTTTTCTCAAATACATAATTCAAATTGGAAATTCTAACACGAGTGAGACAGTCTCATCATTACACTATAATTCATATTAATACATATTAATTATACATACTTCTTTGTCAAAAATAAGAAAGAAGACAAAACAAAATAAAGAGATCATTTTATTGTCAAAAATCACTAGATCATTTTATTTAACATTCGATATTTATTTGAAATAATTTTCAATTTGTATTAAAAAAACATGTTATAAAAGGTGGAACATTTTCTTACGAAAAAGTATAGTATCCACGTGAATCAAAGAGTAATTATTTCACTTTTGGATTGTTGTTCTAAGATTTGTTCAATAATGCTAATATACTTTTTCTGTTTTGAAATAAGATATGCTGCAATGATTGACAAATAAAAATTAAAGACTATGGAGCTAAACTCGTGAGATATTATAATATAAAGAGAAAAATATTTAAAAAATAGTTTTAAATTTGAAGTAAATTATTAATTTTATTTTTAAAATTGACAACAATAAAAACAATCTCTACTTAACTAATTAAGTTACATATATCCCTAATCTTTGTCACATTGGTGAAATATACTTTTAAATTCTCGCCAATTTTGTATTTTCAAAACATCTTTCGATTCTTTAAGAGTTTTACACTCTTATAAGAATTTGAGATCACTTGATATGTCATGCGACAGACAGAAAGTATATTTTAAATTCAGTTGGTTAAGTAAAAAAATTTTCTTAAAATCTACCAACTAATTATTTGCACTAAATTTAGGAATATTTTTAATATTTCTCAGCTAAAAAATTAAAGATAAACACAAAATAGAAGCAAAATGCAAATGACCCTCACCTCAATAAATGTGGTAGCTAACTAAGAGAAATTTCTTCATTTTTGATCCCTCCATCCCCAAAAACAACACACACAATATTCAAAGGATGATAATTGGCTATAGAAGCAAAATCACAATCATTTCTCATCATAAATTAGGAAATGGGAAAACAATTTCATCCAGTAAGAGACATAATTTTGATCATTGCAACAACATTTTACATTAGTCAATTAATTATCTTTTATGTCACCAACATGCCCTAATTAACTTTTTCTTTGTATCATTGTTGAAAGAAGATGCAATTTTCCAAAGATCATGTAGAGTAAGATGCAGCCATAGTACCACTTCATCAATGGTAAGTTGAGTCACGCGCGTCTTTCGTGATTTTAACTTTATGGATTTTGATTGAAAATTCGATCACATTTTGTTTGAAATTTGTTATTTATATATACTTATTTATTGATTCTTTTTAATAAATATAAAATCTAAGACAAAACTATCTGATTCAATTGATCAAACTCATAATAAAGTTAGTATTAAAATATTAATTAATGATGCGATTCTTGTTATTTCATAGTATTTCTTACACTTTCATTATCATATTTCTTTTTAGTATCTTTTATCATACCCTTAACATTATTTTGTCTTGACTTCTTTTCTTCTGTTTTTTTTATTCAAACTATTTTAATTTGATCTGACAATCTATCAGAATCAGCCTCCCTATTTCTCAAACTAGAGGTGAAGTCAGATATACACACTATATATTTTTCAAATCTTACTTGCAAAATTACACTGAATATACCGCAGGATGGTTTTGAAGATGCAAGGGAGAGAATAAGGGAAAGTTTTGGGAAATTAGAGTTATCTCCTTCTTCCTATGACACAGCATGGGTAGCTATGGTCCCTTCAAAACATTCACTAAATGAGCCATGTTTTCCACAATGTTTGGATTGGATTATTGAAAATCAAAGAGAAGATGGATCTTGGGGATTAAATCCTACCCATCCATTGCTTCTCAAGGACTCACTTTCTTCCACTCTTGCATGTTTGCTTGCACTAACCAGATGGAGAGTTGGAGATGAGCAAATCAAAAGAGGTTAATGCACACTATTATGTTATTTCTTCAGTTCATTTTTATTTGTCACGTTTATTTCACCATGTCTTTTAAGAAGATATTAATTAAATTAAATTATCATTATTTAATATTAATCTCAATTTATTAGAGAAACTAGAGAGTAAAGGTGAAAACTAGTACTCCATCGTGGAAGTATATATACATAATTATCCGTAAAATAACAAAATAATTATAATTATCCATAAAATTCTTTATTTGTTGATATATAATTAACTAAAAATATAATTATGCCAATACAATATATAATAAGTTTTGTTGGACTGTATATTTTTTTAATTATTTTACTTGAAGAGTTCCTTCATTTTCTTTCAGGTCTTGGCTTCATTGAAACGTATGGTTGGGCAGTAGATAACAAGGATCAAATTTCACCTCTAGGATTTGAAGTTATATTTTCTAGTATGATCAAATCTGCAGAGAAATTAGATTTAAATTTGCCTTTGGATCTTGATCTTGTAAATTTGGTGAGTTGCAAAAAAGATTCAACAATTAAAAGGTACATATTTCATACACTTTTTTTTTTTAAAAAAAAATTGATTTTATGTGTTCGGCATGGAGGAAAAATATGTCTTTTCAAGTTCGATTGGAAAAAATATTTTTTAGAAAAATATGTTTTTTTTATAAATGAAGAAAATGACTTTCTTATTTAATGAAAGTAGAAAAAATAAGTTCTACAACTGATATAAATTTCTCATTAATATTTTTTTAGATAATATACAAATAAATTTTTCACTTACGTATGTACCTTGATAAAAAAGATCATTTTATTTTTAAAAAAAAATATATTTCTTCTTACCGAACGCACTTTTATATACTTATTTTCTGACTATATATATCTAAATAATTTCACAAAGGAATGTTGAATATATGGGTGAAGGAGTTGGTGAATTATGTGATTGGAAGGAAATAATAAAGTTACATCAAAGACAAAATGGTTCATTATTTGATTCACCAGCCACTACTGCAGCTGCCTTGATTTACCATCAGCATGATAAAAAATGCTATGAATATCTTAATTCAATCTTGAAACAACACAAAAATTGGGGTACGTACCATATGAAAAATAATTACTCTATCTATCTGTTTTAATTTACTTGTTTTATTTTTATTTTTTACAAAAATATATATTTTACGGAAGGGCGGAGCCAACCTAATGTCAGAATTTCATCCAAATCGTCTTCAGCGGAAAATATTATTATGATTAAAAATTATTTTATTGTCCGTTATAATCCAAAGACAAAAAAACGAAATTAAAAGTTTGTGAGGTTTAAATATAAATGTATTGTTTATTTTAATGATTTAATAATTAATATATAATTAATAATCTTCCTTTTTTGCTTTCTAACATTTTCCTTTTGGCCTTTTATGTTCTCATAGTTCCCACTATGTATCCAACAAAGATACATTCATTGCTTTGCTTGGTTGATACACTTCAAAATCTTGGAGTACATCGGCATTTTAAATCAGAAATAAAGAAATCACTAGATGATATATCCAGGTAAATTAAATCTAATTAATCACAATCATATTTATAATTGGCTAAATATTTAAATAGCCCCTTAAGCTTGACAGTATATTTTATCATTTTGTGAATGTCTTTGATACATATTATTTGCCACGTCATAAAAAAATACACTTTTGTTAAAATTAAAATGTCTAGATTATAAAATAAGTTTAAGGGGCTATCTAGGTATTTCACTTTTACGATTTTTGTTAAGCTTATAGTATATAATAATGTCAATTATTTATAGGCTATGGCAACAAAAGAATGAAGAAATTTTCTCAAATGTCACCCATTGTGCTATGGCTTTTCGACTTCTAAGGATGAGCTACTATGATGTCTCCTCAGGTTTGTTACTAAAAACTCGAGTCGATATCTGAGATGGTCACTTACTAATAATTATTTTCTAAGAAAGTCACTTTTGTTATTGAAGAAAATTGAAATCAAAAAAAGATATGATAATCTGATAGCTTAGTTACCATCTGAGAAATTGAAACCCTAAAAACTCCGACAACAAAGTAGTTTGTCTTAATGAATTCAATTAATTTGCAGATGAACTAGCAGAATTTGTGGATGAAGAACATTTCTTTGCAACAAGTGGGAAATATACAAGTCATGTTGAAATTCTTGAACTCCACAAAGCATCACAATTGGCTATTGATCATGAGAAAGATGACATTTTGGATAAGATTAACAATTGTACAAGAACATTTATGGAGCAAAAACTCTTAAACAATGGCTTCATAGATAGGATGTCAAAGAAGGAGGTATTTTATTTTGTGTATCTCAATTTATATCGTGTATAAAGTTTGGGAACGTAAAGATATAACTTTTGAATCCTATAGTTTATATAAGCTAAAGGCTTACATGTACGACAAATAATATTTTCTGAAACTTATGATTTTAAACATATCATGTCAATAGAATGGAATGTTGAAATTATAACTTACGAACTATACAAAGATAATATTTGGTATCACCACGTGATTAAAAGTTATTTTTTCGTTACAAAGAATAATTTTATAATATTCTATATCTCATTTCTTAAGCTGCGATTCTTCCTTGAATTATATGTAAATACTAAATATTTTATGTATCGAACTATATATTTTTCTTCTATTATTAATCATGGAAGTATTAGGTGGAACTTGCTTTGAGGAAGTTTTATACCACATATGATCGAGCAGAAAATAGAAGATATATAAAGTCATACGAAGAGAACAATTTTAAAATCTTAAAAGCAGCTTATAGGTATGATTATCTATCATTATCACTAGTAAATTCATATTAATTTGTATTTACGTTTAATTATGTTGATTCGTTATAGTGAATTGATAAATTAAGGGAAGAATCAAGAATATATGGAGTATTAATCAACAATTTCATGATAATAATGTATATAACTAACATATATCACGTATTTGTTAAGTTGGTGTCATATATTCAATATAACTTTCTGTTATAAAAAAATCAATAAGTACTCTAACTCTACAGATATCGGAATAAAATATGAGACTAGATATGTCAACTGAACGGGTTAGAATCAAAATAAAGTGGACAAACCCCTAAGATGTGAGATTTGAGGTTTTTGTAATCAATTAGAGAGGTCTTCAATGACAAAAGCTACAAAAATAGGTTCCCTAGACAATAAACACAATCCAAGACTCCAATCAAGTTGCGATCAAGGTTAAATATGCATCCTAATTCCTATATGACATAATACAAATCAACTCAAGTGTATCTCATATTAACTGTCATGTAGAATACATTTATGGGAAAATTGTATAAAATAGCAAACTAATAACCTAAATTAAATGGAATAGCTAGGGTTTGATTTAATTGTGTTCCATAGCAAACGTTGGCAAAACTTTGCCAGGCGTCTCTCTCCCAGAAGTCTCGCTCGCCACTCTCCCATTCTCGCCTCTCTCGCTTTATACACAGAAGTGTATAATTTCTGTTTCTGTTTTGTATAAAGCGAGAGAAAATTGTATATACACATGCAAAAATGTATATCTTCGTGTTATACACTTAATTATATAATTTACAAACATTTTACTTCAAATATTGCAGAGAAAAAGGCCAAAAAATTATACAATTGTGAATTATACAATTGCAGTGAAATACAATTTTTTCTAGCTTTATACAACAGAAGTGTATATATTGTGTTTCTGTTTTTGTATAAAGCGAGAAAAACATATATCTTCTTGCTATACACTTATAATTATGCAATATACATACATTTTAATTCGATTCAACTGTATGCAAAGCTAATTATACAATTGCAGCGAAATAGGCCAGCGAATTATACAATTGGCCAGCGAATTATACAATTTAGGCCAGCGAATTATACACTTTTATATGTATAGCGAATTATACAGTTTTTATGTTTGCTATGGAGCGCAATTATGCAAAGTTTGCTATATTATACAAATATGATTTTTTTGTTTGCTATATGTGAAAGTTGCCCTACATTTATTTACTTATTTAACTTTATACAAGTTTAAGTTCATGTATACACACAAAATTAAGTGATATGAATATCAGTTACAGTCAAATTAAAAAAACACGTTTATATATTATGTACTGCAAATTCTAATTTAAGTCTTTCTCTCTATTATAGGTCACTCAACATTAACAATAAGGACTTGTTAATATTTTCAATACACGACTTTGACTTATGCCAAACTCAACACCGTGAAGAACTTCAACAACTCAAGAGGTATATATTAATTTTTTTTTCTTTTTTTAGTCCATTGGAAAATGATATTTAAGTTAATGCCGACGACGATAAAAATCTTTTTTATTCTTAAATTTCATGTAAAGTCAACCACGTTTACGTGTAGGTGGTTTGAAGATTGTAGATTGGACCAACTTGGACTCTCAGAACAATTTATATATACTACTTACTTAATTGGCATAGCTGTTGTCTCTGAACCTGAGTTCTCTAATGCACGTCTCATGTATGCAAAATATGTCATGCTCCTAACCATAGTCGATGATCTTTTTGATGGTTTTGCATCTAAAGATGAATTACTCAACATCATTCAATTAGTTGAAAGGTATTTCGTCTCAATTTATAAGCTCGTTAAACTGACTTATGAGCATTTTTAGTTTATAAGTCAAAAGTCAGATCATTCCCAATTTATGACTAATTATTCTACTATATAGTCCTTTATATGTTTTTAAAATCTCAAGATATTTAAAAAATAGCTCATCAGGATTTTTTAATCACATTATTGTGTATTCATAAAATTAATTTCAACTCTTAAAATTTTATCGATTATTATTTACAGGTGGGATGACTATGCAAGTGTAGGTTATAATTCTGAGAGGGTTAAAGTTTTTTTTTCTGTTTTCTATAAATCAATAGAGGAGCTTGCAACAATTGCTGAAATTAAACAAGGACGATATGTCAAAAATCATCTTATTAATTTGGTAAGGGAATTAATTTTTTCTTTTTAGTTTGTTTTTAAGAATGTCTAATTTGTAACTCTTTAATTCCAACATGTCATATGACATCTTTACGATCACATCGGATTAAATGACATTTTGATACAGTAAGCATATCTTTACTTTCTTAAACTGTATACTTAGTCAATTAAGACAAATTACAAATTCAAATCGAAAAAATTATTTCGATTGTTTTTAATTTACTTTCTTAAACTCTGTATCTCCGTTATGTATAGTGGCTTGAAGTGATGAAGTGCATGTTGATTGAACGAGTAGAGTGGTGGACAAGCAAGACAATACCAAGCATAGAAGAGTATTTGTATGTTACATCTATAACATTTGGTTCAAGATTGATTCCTCTCACAACACAATATTTTCTTGGAATAAAAATATCCAAAGATCTTTTAGAAAGTGATGAAATATATGGTTTATGCAATTGTACTGGTATAGTCATGAGGCTCCTCAATGATTTACAAACCTACAAGGTAACAACTCTTGTATTTTTTTACTTTTAATTTTGAATTTTAGTTTGGGTCATCAAGATATATAACATGAAAAATGTTTTTTCCAAAAAAGTTAATAATTTTTTATATTTATTTCCTGTTTTCTTGGTACTAATTAATAAATAATATTATATAAAAATATTCGTATATTATCTAGACAAATAATGTGAAGAGGTGAAGTTGGCTGATGGGAGGTAAGGGTGTGGGGTTGGGGGGTTAGGAGACAGGGTAAAGATGAGATGTGTTAGAAGTTGAAAATGAGACCATCAATCAATGTAAATTGTTATTTATATAACTTATTTTTTGAATTTCAGTGAAAAAGTCATTTTCGTATGTACCGAACACACTCATAATATTAGAGTTTTTCTTCATGCCAAAACATTCAACTTGTCCATTATACATATGATATACAACGCAAAATCTTGATGAGTAAATCTAGAATTTCAAGTTTATAGATTCTGAAATGAGAAATGATATTTTTTTATTGAATTCCGAATAAATCACTAATATTGTTCAATTGTCTCTTACATGTTTTCCTACAGAGAGAACAAGGGGAGAGCTCAATGAATTTAGTCACAATACTAATGACACAAAGTCCAAGAAGAACAAATATTTGTGAGGAAGAAGTTATAATGAAGATAAAGGAAATCTTGGAAATGAATAGAAGAGAGTTGTTGAAAATGGTTTTAGTTCAAAAAAAGGGAAGCCAATTGCCTCAATTATGCAAAGATATATTTTGGAGGACAAGCAAAATGGTTTATTTCACTTATTCACATGGTGATGAATATAGATTTCCAGAGGAAATGAAGAATCACATTGATGAAGTCATTTACAAATCACTCAATCATTAATAATCCCTCATTTTGAATTTATGACTTTTGTTCTTTCTCTTCTGTTTCAATTTATTTATCTTATTTTAATTTGACATTGTGAAGTCAAAGAAGGTGAAGAAAAGTTTTGATGATAAACATGTCTTCCCTCTCTACGTGATGGACTGTATTATATATTTATTATAAAAATAATATCACGATCATTTTAATTTTGAATGGTGGTTCACGATCCATAATGGAAATCTTAATTTTAGAATCAAAGACTTACGAATAATAAATTTACCTTTGCTCATAGATTGTTGTATCTTATTGCCAAAAATAGAGGCTTTTTCCATTGCAAATAGAGTCATATGAACTTTTTATTTTCATATTAACAAAGGTTAGGGTAAATCACACTCTTCACTACTAGAATACAAAAAAAAAATAGTGAAGAATAAATTTTTATAATTAAACATTAAAAAATTTATAATAATCTTATTTAGTTGTAAATTAGCGAAAGATTATAAGAAAACTCAATTAGCCAGGATTTTTTTTAACAATGAATAGCTAAGACTTATCGATGAACTAAATAGTTAATTTCATATTTTCTTGTAAAAATTGTAACACCATATTTTTGCTAAAATATGCAATTATAGGGATGTATGTTGGTAATTCTTTTGGCCAAAATAAAATGATTTGGAAGTTTGATTCTCATAGTGCCACATTGTTATTCTTTTTGAAAAAATAATAGTAAGGATAACAAATGCAAGTTACATAAAACTACTGCAAGTTTTTACACATTATTATCAATTAAAACAATACATGATGGAATACATACACATTATTATCAATTAAAACAATACATGATGGAATACAAGAAAAGAAAGGGGAAGAAAAAGAAAAAAACAATTCTTTTACGACACGATACAGAATTCAAAAGATGTTACATAAACTGAGACAGACTAAATCTTGTTAGTCATATGGTGTAGCAACCAAATACAAGTTGTTTTTCATTGTAGCAGCAGCACCAAAACCTTCAGTCATATCTAAATCTTCTGGATTCATACCATTAGGAAGTGTCCAATCGAAATGATAAAGTAATCTAGCCAATGTGAGTTCACTACTTGCCGTAGCAAATAACATTCCAGGACAAACCCTTTTTCCAAATCCAAATGCCAAAAACTCCATAGGAACATTTGGTGATCCTTTGATCATTTTAACATCATTATCGACATAATTGTTGAATCGATCAGGCATGAATTTCTCTGGATCGTGCCAATATTCAGGATCTCTTCCCATTGCATACAAATTTATCAAGGCTATTGTTTTATTAGGTATAACATACCCATTAATCGCGATTTCCTCTATTGATTCTCTTGGTATAGCTAAGGGACCTGGAGGATGAAGTCTTAGAGTTTCTTTCACAATCAATTTCAAGTATTTCAAATTTTGTACATCAATATGATCAACTTTCTTTTTCTCTTTTAAAACCTCTCTAACTTCAAATTGGGCTTTTTTCATCATATTTGGATTTTTCAATAATTCAGCCATGGCCCATTCCACTAAAATTGATGTCGTGTCCGTTCCACCGACGAACATATCCTGTATTTCAGATAAATTTCATAAATGATCATATAACTATTTATCGATAATTTTATTTGAAATCAAAACAATTTTTGTTTATAATTGGAGAAAATCACAAAAGAGGATGGACTCGGCTTAATTAATCCAACTTTTAACCCTTCGATAACTGAATATGCCCTTTTAACTTGACTTTAACTGTGTGCGCACAACTAAAAACTTCAACTTGTATAAAATTGAACAAATATCCAAACAAAATGTAATGCTTTCAATAAGTTATGTACTTACCAAGATAATAGCTTTGACGTTATCTCTTGTTATAGGGACTTGAAAATTGTGGCTCTCCTTCTCTCTAAGCCTTAGAAGAAGGTGCAAAAGATCTTCCTCATTAACATTATTTTTTCTAATACTTTCTTCGTGTTCGCGAACAATTTCTTCTAGAAGGCGATCACATAATTCATGATGCATTTTCAGTAACTTTTGATTAGATCCTGTAATATATCTATCGAGAAACTTGAGGGAAGGGAACAAATCCGATATATTAAAAAGTCCCACTAGAGGTGTTATTTTTCTTATCGTAGATATCAACAAATCCGAATCGTTACAAGTCGTTCCAACGGTAGCCCTACAAATAATAGCACAAGAGAGTGAGTTGAGACACTCGTACACATTAATTAGGGTACCTTTAGATGATGACTCCTTAATATTTTTCACTAAGCGCGAAATTTCCTCTTCCATAAGAGGATAATTCGAGTGAATTCTTCTTGTACTGAGGATCTCTGATGTACAAATTTTGCGCATTTGTTTCCAGTAATCACCATAGGGAGCAAAAGCAATGTCTCTACCGTTGTAAGCCACGGTTTCCGAGACAAGGAGCTCGGGCCTATGAGAGAGGATAGTGTCACTTGTTTTCATCAATTCTTTAAGTATTTTATACGAAGAAATGACAATAGTTGAACGTTCACCGAGTTTTAGGTGCATCAACGGTCCATATTTCTTCGATAACTCCTTGAGTGTGATGTAAGGTCGTGAAATTTCGAGTTGGTGTAAGTTTCCGATGATTGGAAGTTTCCATGGACCCGGAGGCAAATTTTTTGATTTTTTGTGATTTTTAACGATCGCAAGAAGTAAAGGTAGGAGAATGAGAAAAATTGTGAAAATGAAGGAGGAGACTTCCATAATGTGTTAAATTGACTTAATAAATAAAAGAAGGGATAATTTAATTTAACCAATGTATCTTCTAATTTATACAACAATATATTGGCAAGAATAATGTACAAAATAATTCATGAAATGGGATGGAAGGGACATGGTGGGGTGGGTGGGGGACACAATTTTAAAGTGGCATGGTTAAATCACCATATCTATAACTCAATAGTTTAAAGGGTTAATTATCGATCTTTTCTTGAGTTTTCGATATTATAATATTTGTGTCATAGTTCAGTCTCTAGATATATGTAGCTATATGTATGTGATTATGCGAGTATCTGTGTTTAAGTGAAGGGGGGTGGGTCAGGCCCACCTTATAATACTTTTTTCGTTCATTTTTATCAGTTTATTTTTTTAAAGTAGGTTTTTCATTTTTAACATATTAAGAAAATAAAATTAATCTTTTCTCATATTTTATCCTTTGCATTAATCACTTATTCTCCAAATCAATTTTCAAAACATAATTCTAAACATCAATCAATTTTCTTTGACTTATCTAATGGAACCCTTTGAGGGAACCTTTGGGGAAAAAAAATCAATATGAGCATTATGTTATATTTTTATGTTAATCATTTTTTAAGAGACATGAAACGTTCAAATAAACAAATAAAAGTGAATTGACAAACAAGGTTTGCAGGATCATAATGATTGGTTGATGAGTTGTTTGATTATCCTTTGTTTGTTAATTTATTTGTTTTCTATTTTCACACTTATTTTTTAATTTTATGATTAACGACGGAGGAATAATCGAATCAAATCGAACTTAGAAAGATTTTTCACCGAAAAAGTTTATTCAAATAAGCTTTGAATTTTGTAATTTTAAACTAAAGTATACTTTTTAAAAGAATTAATTTAGAAGGAAAATAGAAACCAATGAATTGAAACAAAGAAGTAACCTAATATCGAAGGATGTAAAAAGACCATCGGTGATGCGATGGATAAAGTTATTTCTTCTTTAATTAAAGATCTCAAATTTGAGCTCTAAATATTGAGATATCCTTGATAGGAAACACTTCGATCTAAATGAGATTATATGTGATAACACTACTAAAATCGTACTCCAATAATATATATACAAATATAAATAATTGAATCGAATAAAAAAAAAAAACAAGTTAGCTAGCAATCATTGCAGCATTTTTTTTTAAATAAGAAAAAATATATGAGCATTATTGTGTAAATCTTAGAACAACCGTCCAAAAGAGGAAAATTATTTCATTACTCACATGGAGGCCAGAACCTAATCAAGAAACTATTATCTCCCCCTCTGTTTGTTTTTCTTCGATGAAATCACTTCTAATTAAAAATAATTTATTGAAAATTCTGTTATTTTAATTAATTTTATATATGACATATTTAGATTTATATGATTAAAGTGTAGTTTAATAAATTCTACATACTTTTAAGGGAAAAGGGTCAGAAATGTTCTTAAACTTTGTGAAAGAAAAAAAAATGTCATTCGTCTATAGTTTAGTTTTAAAATGTCCTTACTGTCAATACTTTAACTAAAAAATGCTCTTGCAATCAATACTTTAATCCAAAAATGTCCCTATATATAGTTATAAAATGAGTCAAAATGCCTTTTTACGAATATATATATATATATATATATATATATATATATATATATATATATATATATATATATATATATATATATATATATATATAATAACACTTCTTCTTTCTAATTAAAATATTATTAAAGAATACTATTTTTGTTTTATTTCTTCTAAAATCACTTTAACAAATAAAAATATAGGAAATAGTTTTTTCTTCTTGTTTATTTCATTTTATTATAACAGAATAATTTCATATACCCTTTCGACATATAATATATTTCATATATATAAAATTATAGTATATCTACCATTAATTTGTATTTATATAACGATAAAAATAATGATAATAAAATAAGAAATATATTATTTTTCTATTTTTTCTGAATTGAAGTAGGATTAATATTTGCTAATTTAAAAAAATATAGAATTAGAAAAAAAATGTGTTAAAAAGAAAAATAATAATATATTTTTTTAAAAAATGAGCATTTTTGACTCATTAAATAATAATAACAATAATTTTGGACCTAAGTATTGACGACAATGACATTTTAATCAAACTATAAATAAAGAATATTTTTAATCCTTTCACATAATTTAAATATATTTTAAACGTTTTTTTCCTATTTTTAATGGAATACTGTACAAGATTTAGAAATCTTTTATTGTCTCTAAAGTTGGTGACAAGTCAAATCGTGTTATATGAGAACGTATAATAAATTTTTTTTCCGTTAAATATATATACCTTACTATATATGTATATTTCTCTCTCAGTCTAAAAGAATCTAATTTTTTAGTTTTAATATTTCAATTATAAGACTGAATAAAATTTTAATATATTTTATTTATCTTTGTTTCAAAAATTGCAAGATTTAAATTATTATTTTTATTTTTTAAATTTAAATTTAAACTAAAATAAAGGAGTATCAAGAAAAACAGATATTAAGTATTATTGTGCTTATCATTCGAGCATATCTTATTTTAATTAAAATAAGAAAAAGTATATGAGTATTATTGTGCAAATCTTAGAACAAAAATCCAAAAGAGGAAATTATTGTAATTACTTTTTGATTAACGTGGACAACACATACCTAATAAAGAAAATAGTTATTATTTATATATTCTTTTCGTCTTATATTATTGTCCACATTATTAAAAATCTTATTTTAAATTATTTATTTATTTATAAAATAAAATAAAATTAGTTCTAAGTCCTTATATTAATTCATTTTAAAAGTATAATATTGTAAAATTTTGAAAAGTTCATTTCATTTTTCTTGGAATTGATGGATATATAGCATATAAATATCACGATCTAATAGTTGCATGCTAAACAAAGAACATAATATCTTTTTTTTTTAATAATAAAGAAAAGTATTAAAACTAATTGATAAGTAAATGATTTCACTGCACAAGAATATTGCTGTTCTAATTATTGCCAGTAGAAAAACATAAAAAGGTAGAGGACAATCACTCAAAGAACAAAGGTAAATCACTTTTTTTTAAGAAAATAAAATTAGAGAAGTATTGAAAATAATTTTAAATTCATGTGGATCGTTAGTTTTATTTTCGAACTATCGACAATCTTAAAAGTATCTTTGTACATCATAAGTCAAATACACCACTAAATTCTCGTCAAGTTTAGAGATGTTTTCAGTACTTCTCTCGGCATTTTACTATGAGTCACATGCTCTTACAAGAGTTTGAGACCATTTGCTATATCGTGTGACAAACCGAGGTATATCTTAAGTTTAATTAGTCAAGCGAAGGGTATATTTAAGGCTGTCAATAATTTAAAGATAAAATTAACAATAATTTGCGCCAAGTTCAGAAATGTTCTGAATACTTTTCTTAAAAAAAAACATTGTATACTATAGGAATCAACTCTCTTCATCAAATTAGATATTTTTTAATATATACATATATATAATATTAGTTGAATTTCATGCGAAAATATTAAATGGTGTATTTAATTGAATATTGATTGAGTACTAATTTCAACTTAATATTTTTTTTATTTTTTTTTAAAATTATGATTCATTAATGTTTAAACATTTTAAATTCACTCTGCTGGAAGACTTTAGGTATTAATTACTCTATTTTAAAAGTTGTTGTATACTCTAATGTTAACTTCCTTAAAGTTTAGCTTCCAATCCTTCCCCTAAAATACTTATGCTTCTTATTTGGTACCTCATTTCACTATTAGAAAAAAAAAGTTAAATCATTTGTTTGCTTAGTTAATTCTATAATAATATTGAAAAATTTCTTTCATATTAATTCAGACTCGAACGTGAAACCTTTAATCAAAGAATCGTACCATAAATTCTATTTAAACACTACTTTCCTTGTTTCACTTCACCATAAATCATGAACTCTTCAATAGTGTCTCAACACTTCTTCATCTCATTAAAGAGCTCTTTGGATCTTCAATGCCGGAAATCATCATCACCATCATCAATATCTATGGGTGAATTCAAAGGTTAATCATTTACGGGAATTAATTCAATAATTTTTGTTCATACCTTATATGCGTATATGTATATATATAAAAAGTTATATTTAAATTTGAACTCAGTTAATATTATAAATCAATTTATTATTATTACTATAGGAATTCATGATAAACTTCAAATTCTAAAGCTGCCTCTAACAATGTCTGGTCGTGGACTCAGCAAGATTTCATGCTCATTAAGCTTACAAACTGAAAAGCTTCGTTATGATAATGATAATGATAATGATGATCTCGATCTTCATGAAGAGCTTATACCTAAACACATTGCTTTGATAATGGATGGTAATAGGAGATGGGCAAAGGCTAAGGGTTTAGAAGTATATGAAGGTCACAAACTTATTATTCCAAAATTAAAAGAGATTTGTGATATTTCTTCTAAATTGGGAATACAAGTTATCACTGCTTTTGCTTTTTCTACTGAAAATTGGAAACGATCCAAGGTATGTGTTATTTTCTTCATATTTAAATGCACAAGTATCCTTAACCTATGCTCGAAATATCAGAAATACAATTATACTATACTAAGGTCCTATTACCATCTGATCTTATTTTATAAATAATTTTCTAGTCCTTTTCGGTCTACGTGGCACTATCTTGAGGGCCCAATGCGTGTTGACATTTTTTTTCAAGCTAGTGTCACGTTGGTCGAAAAAGGGTAGAAAATTATTTATGAAATAAGTTTAGGAGCTAACAAAACCTTATTATAATATAAGTGTATCTCTGAAATTTCAAGCATATATTGAGAGAACATTTCCCTTACTTATTGTACTTTTATGTAAATATTTTTATTTCAAAATTTTTAAACATTTTACATTTGAATTTGGAGAAAAGTCCAAAATGGTCTTTTAACTTCGAATTTAGATTAAAATCATCCTTATTATTTTATATAAAATATTAATAGTCATTATTTTATCGAATTTATATATTGGTGCACATTTAGTCCCTTCCGATTATTTTTCTCGCCAACTTCATAGCTCTCCATCATCATTTTGCTCTTCCCAATAAATCAAGGTATTAAAATCACTAAAGTTTTTCGAAAATAGGATCTCAATATTGTATGGTCATTTGAACTTCCATATTATTTCACCAAATATATAAAATGTGTTTCTGTGTGTATCTTTTTAAAAATATTTTTGGAAAAGAACTAGTACTTTTTTCAGCTACTCGAAAACAGTTTCTGCTACTAAAACACTTATTATTTTTAAAATTTGATCAAACATTTTTTTATTTTTAAATAACTATGTTTGACCTTCTAAAAATATATCAAGTGAATCAAAACGTCTTTTAATTTTACGGTTTTAACTTCTTAAACATGAAAGATGGAAATTAAAGTAGGAATTAGCGATTCACTAAAAGAAAAAGGAAAAAAACATTCTTTCTAAAGTAAACTAAAACAGAAAGTAAGGTAAATAAATTGAAACGAATAAAACCTAATTTATAGAATTTGTATTTTTTTTGGTTGAAGTATATATAACCATTTGTTTTGGAGCAGGAGGAGGTTGATTTCTTGATGCAATTATTTGAAGAGTTCTTTAACGAATTTTTGAGGTACTGCATTTTTCGATTAAAATATACAAATGTCATTAAGGGATAATATTATTTGTGTGTCTGTATTTTATTAATTGGCAAATGACACATAAAAAATGTCTAAATAGCAATAAGGATACTTAAACATTTTCTTTAGTTAATAGTTTGGTCTAATACCATATAAATTAAATGAAAAAAGGTTTTAAAATCTCATTAAAAAAATGTGAAATTGAATAAAAATGTCTTCAGTTAATAGTTTGATCTAAAAAATGTCTTTATCGACTGTCATCAATATATTGATCCAAAACATCAATGGTCTAGTGTAAAAATGTTCATATCATAGTAAAGATGGGAGTTCCAGCCCCAAATGGTGCATTTCATATGTATATATGCAATGTATCGATATTATACAAATAGCATACAATGTGTATATATATGATGATACATATATACTATTTATAAATTGTCATTGTATAATTGTCGCAAAATTCTTTATTTATTATAGCGAATGATTGTTTTAATTTCTCATTGCCCTTACAAATAATAGGTTTGGAGTAAGAGTGTCTGTTATTGGTTGTAAATCCAACCTCCCAATGACATTACAAAAATGCATAGCATTGACAGAAGAGACTACAAAGGGCAACAAAGGACTTCACCTTGTGATTGCACTAAACTATGGTGGATATTATGACATATTGCAAGCAACAAAAAGTATTGTTAATAAAGCAATGAATGGTTTATTAGATGTAGAAGATATCAACAAGAATTTATTTGAACAAGAACTTGAAAGTAAGTGTCCAAATCCTGATTTACTTATAAGGACAGGAGGTGAACAAAGAGTTAGTAACTTTTTGTTGTGGCAATTGGCTTATACTGAATTTTACTTCACCAACACATTGTTTCCTGATTTTGGAGAGAAAGATCTAAAGAAGGCAATAATGAACTTTCAACAAAGGCATAGACGTTTTGGTGGACACACATATTGAAAGCCATTGTTAGTTTTTAGACCTAGCCCCTTGTATGTCTTGTTTTATGTGTTGTAGACTACAACAAATAAAAGACTTTTCAATAACTATTTAGTGGTAGTACTATATATATTTGTAACATCTCGCAACTCTATTCTTATGATTCGAATCTTTCATTGTAAGTAACTAAGTATATAGGCTTGAACCGCAAGAAAAGCAAAGCTAGGGGTTTCGTTTTCAAAATTACAGATAGACTCGTATACGTTTGTATTATCTTTTTGAACAAAAAATAAAAAGAAAAATATATATTTTTTATAATATTAAGGTATTAGATAAAAGATTAAACCACAAGTTTATAGAGATTTTTTATTATCTGGATTCGCGCGAACAAGTTTTTTAGTTGGAATAGAAGGAAAGAACAAAAGTCATAAATTCAAAATGAGGGATTAATGATTGAGTGGTTTGTAAAAGACTTCATCAATGTGATTCTTCATTACCTCTGGAATTTGATATCCATCAGTTTGTGAATAAGTGAAATGAGCCCATTTGATTGTCCTCCAAAATATATCTTTGCATAATTGAGGCAATTGGCTTCCCTTTTTTTGAACTAAAACCATTTTCAACAACTCTCTTATATTCATTTCCAATATTTCCTTTATCTTCATAATAGCTTCTTCCTCAGAGATACTTTTCATTAGTAATGTGACTAAATTTATTGAGACCTCCTTTTGTTCTCTCTGTAGCAAAACATGTGGGAATTAATAAGAAACATGATTTCAGAATCTATAAATTTAAAAATTCTAAATTGATCACTCAGTAGTCTAAGATTTTGTACCATAAGTATGATTGACACAAGTTGATTGTTTTTACAAGTGACTTTCGAAAAATATGTTTTTACTAATGATATTTTACATTGATTAATTATCTTTTTTCTATCCTCCAACAATCTCGTTGTCTTTACTCCACTCCTAACCATCATCCCCACCACCCTACAAGCCCCAACAAATTTATCTAAATGATATACAAATACTTTTTATTTTTTAGATAATATTATATATTTAGTATAAAAAATAAGAAATTACATTTTTCATACCCAAACACACCCTATATGTACAATTGATAAGTTCTATTTTATTATATAATATAATTATATGATGAAAATTATCTCCATGAGCCAAATTAATATTAAAAGAATACAAGAGTTGTTACCTTGGAATCTTGTAAATCATTAAGGATTCGCATGATTCTACCGCTACAATTCCATAGGCCACATATTTCATCACTTTCTAATAGATCTTTGGATATTTTTATTCCAAGAAAATATTGTGTTGAGAGAGGAATCAATTTTGCACAAAATGTTATAGATGTAACATACAAATACTCTTCCATGCTTGGTATTGTCTTGCCAGAACACCACTCTACTCGTTCCATCAACATCAACTTCATCAATTCAAGCCACTATAAAAATTGTATGATGGTAAGATACGACGCTTAAGAAAATAAATTTGAAAATAATTTTTCTGATTCAATTTGTTTGTCTCAGTTAACTAGGTAGATAATTTGTTGTTTATCATATATTTCTAAGATACTTAGAACAAATTTTTGGAAGAACTTGATAAGAAACAACATAGTTTAAAGAGTATTTTTAAACTAGAAGAGAAAATAAAATCAGAAACATAGAAAATATTTTTCTTAAAGAAGAAAATCAAGCATACTGAATGCACAGTGTCTCCTTAAGAAAATTATTCCTCTCAAATACCCGAGGTTAATGGAATATATTCTACCAGGATTGAATAACCTTACTCACCGGTGTATCGGTACCTACAATCACAATGTCAGCAAGCTACTCAACTACAGAAAAGTACACTTAAAATATTATATTTAGTAGTAGTAGTAGAAGTCTAAAAATTGTGTCTCTTAATCTCTGTATTTATAGACAACAAACGGTATTGTGAAAAAATTCTTACTGTGCCTTACCAGAAAGGTCACAACCCTTCGAAAAAATCAAAATCTTTCGAAAATGTCACAATCTTTAATAAAAGTCACAATCAACCCTCCATAAAAATAATTTTCATAAAAATTGCAACTCTTTATTTTCCATTTACACATTTTAAAACTCAACAAATTTAAGACAATGAAAAAGTTTTTTGACTTTCGTGCTGTTAAATTAAAGATATGCTTGTTATATGTCACATGGAATGTTGAAATTAAAGAGTATCAAATTAAAAAAAAAAATATTATTTTTTAAACAGACTAAAAGGAAAGTAAAAAAATAATTTGATTCTTGTTACCATAATTTAAAAATATACTTAATGTAACAAAATGTCATTTAATATTATAATCTTGAAAATTGAAGACATGCCAAATTAGAAAAAAAAAATCTTTTTTAAATACAATAATAAGTATAAAAAAATAAAATTAAAGAAGGAAGTCATAGAATAATTCCCCTACCAAATTAACAAGATGATTTTTGACAGATCTTCCTTGTTTAATTTCAGCAATTGTTGCAAGCTCCTCTATTGATTTGTAAAAAGTTAAAAAGAAAACTTTAACCTTCTCAGATTTATAACCTACACTTGCATAGTCATCCCACCTGTAAATAACAATCATTTAACACTTAATTTGTAAGTATTTTTGTGCTTAATTAATTACCAAAAACATAAATAAGCTCTACAAATTCTTGTAAGTCAAACTAAAACTAAGTCAGTTTGACGAGCTTATAAGTACATAAGAAATACCTTTCTACCAATTCAATGATGTTGAGACATTCATCTTTAGATGCAAAACTCTCGAAATGATCATCGACAATAGTCAGGAGCATGACGTATTTCGCGTACATGAGACGAGCATCTAATAATTCAGGCTCGGGGATAACAGTAACACCAAATAAGTAACTAGCATGTATATATCGTTCTACAAGTCCGAGTTGGTCCAATCTATAATCTTCAAACCACCTACATTCGTATACACGAAGATGTTTGATTTCACTGAAGTTTAAGAACGAAAAAAGAATCCATCGCTCATGGTGGTAAAAATGAGTTTTGAAATTTATGGTATCAAATAAATTATAAATATCTGTGTAATTATAAATTATTTTACTAAAAGTAAAATAGAAAATTTAAGTTAAATTGTCACTAAATATATATATAAAAAAATCATTTTTAAACAGAATAAAAAGAAAAAAATATCACTATATATATACCTCCTGAGTTGTTGAAGTTCTTCTCGGTGTTGAGCTTGGCATAATTCAAAGTCGTGTGTTGAAAATGCTAACAAGTCCTTATTGTTAATGTTGGGTGACCTAATACAGAGAAAAACTTTAAATTAGAATTCGCACAACATAATATATAAATGCGTTTTTTAATTCTGCTTTAGCTGATATTTATGTCATTTAGTTTTTTGTGCACACATAAACTTAAACTTGTATAAAGTTAAACAAATAAAAAAACATGTCCTACATGACAGTGAGTATGAGAGACACTCGAGTTGATTTGTATTATATCATGTAGGAATCAGCTTGGATTGTGCTTGTTGTCTAGCCAGCCTATTTTTGTAGCTCTTGGATTTGTATTAATTGATTGCAAAAACTTCAAACCTCACATCTAACGGGTTTGTCTACTTAATTTTGATCTAACCCGTCCAGTTGACACATCTAATCTCATATCGTGTCTCGATATCTATAGAGTACTTATCCTTTTTTTTATATATATATATAATGTATAGTTACATTAAGTATATGATATGACACCAACTCAAAGAATATATGACATATGTTATAAGTTATATATACACATTATTATCATGAAATTATTGATTACTACTCCATATATTCTTCCTTTTAATTTATCACTTCACTACAATAATTTAATATTATTAAACGTAAATACAAATTAAACAAATGAATGTACAAGTGATAATGATAGATAATCATACCTATAAGCTGCTTTTAAGATTTTAAAATTGTTCTCTTCGTATGACTTTATATATCTTCTATTTTCTGCTAGATGAGATGTGGTATAAAACTTCCTCAAAGCAAGTTCCACCTAATATTTCCAAGATTAGTAATAGAAGAAAAATATAGTTTCGATGTATAAAATATCTTGTATATACATATAATTCAAGAAAATATCGAAAATGAGATTTAGAATATTATAATATTATTCTATAGAATTCAACAAAGTATCGTACATGTAAGCCTTTAGCTTATATAAACTATAGGATTAAAAAGTTATATCTTTACGTTCCCAAACTTTATGTACGATATAAATTAAGATACACAAAATAAAATACCTCTTTCTTTGACATCCTATCTATGAAGCCATTGTTTAGGAGTTTTTGCTCCATAAAAGTTCTTGTCCAATTGTTTATTTTATCCAAAATGTCATCTTTCTCATGATCAATAGCCAATAGTGATGCTTTGTGGAGTTCAAGAATTTCAACATGACTTGTATATTTCCCATTTGTTGCAAAGAAATGTTCTTCATCCACAAATTCTGCTAGTTCATCTGCAAATTAATTGAATTCATTAAGGCAAACGTCGAAGTTTTTAATGATGATAACTCAGCTGATTAATATTTTAGTTATTATCTCAAACTGTTCGTATGTTTTCTTGATTTCAATTTTCTTCTAACAATAAAATTGACTTTCTTAGAAAATAATTATGATCATCTGAGAAGTCGTACAAACCTGAGGAGACATCATAGTAGCTCATCCTTAGAAGTCGAAAAGCCATAGCACAATGGGTGACATTTGAGAAAATTTCTTCATTCTTTTGTTTCCATAGCCTATAAATAATTGACATTATTATAATATACTATAGGATTAACAAAATCGTAAAGGTGAAACACCTAGAGATAGCCAATTATAAAATATGATTTTGATTAATTAGATTTAATTTACCTGTATATTTCATCTAGAGCTTTCTTTATTTCTGATTTAAAATGCCGATGTACTCCAAGATTTTGAAGTGTATCAACCAAGCAAAGCAATGAATGTATCTTTGTTGGATACATAGTGGGAACTATGAGAACATAAAAGGCCAAAAAAATGTTAGAAAGCAAAAAACAAAGATTTTTAATTATTAAGCCATTAAAATAAATACCGTTTATACTTATTGACATACGCGTGTCATAATCTTATCCATTGATCCGACATTTATTCAATATCGGATCGATGGTCACGTGTCCCTAGATTTAGTCTTCCGTTAGAATAAAGTGCATATATATGCTCTAGTTTCTGGACGATAGGGGCACCAATATCCCAAAAGTATAAACAAGGGTATATTCATACCATTTATAATAATACGGGGATATATTTATCCTTTTTTTCAAAAAAAGAAAAAATAAGAAAAAAGAAGCTATACGTACCCCAATTTTTGTGTTGTTGCAAGATTGAAATAAGATATTGATAGCATTTTTGATCATGTTGATGATAAATCAAGGCAGCTGCTGTAGTGGCTGGTGAATCAAATAATGAACCATTTTGTCTTTGATGTAACTTTATTATTTCCTTCCAATCACATAATTCACCAACTCCTTCAACCATATATTCAACATTCCTTGAGAAATTATTTAAATATATATAGTTAGAAAATAAGTGTATAAAGTGCGTTCGGTAAGAAGAAATTTATTTTTTTAAAAAAATAAAATGATCATTTTTATCAAGGTACATACGTAAGTGAAAAAATTATTTGTATATTATCTAAAAAATATTAATGAGAAATTTCAATGAAAAAAATAATGATTACCGATATAATTAATGTGAATTATATATCACTATTAGAACTTGTTTTCTCTATTTTCATTAATTAAGAAAGTCATTTTTCTTATTTATAAAAAAAAATGTGTATTTCTGAAAAATATTTTTACCAACCCAACATGAAAAAATGTGTACCTTTTAATTGTTGAATCATTTTTGCAATTCACCAAATTTACAAGATCAAGGTCCAAAGGCAAATTTAAGTTTAATTTCTCTGCAGATTTGATCATACTAGCAAATATAACTTCAAATCCTAGAGGTGAAATTTGATCCTTGTTATCTACTGCCCAACCATACGTTTCAATGAAGCCAAGACCTGAAAGAAAATGAAAGAACTCTTCAAGTAAAATAATAATAAAAAAAATATACACTCCAACAAAACTTATTATATATTGTATTGGCATAATTATATTTTTAGTTAATTATAAATCAATAAATAAAGAATTTTATGGATAATTATAATTATTTTGTTATTTTACGGATAATTATGTGTATACACTTTCACGAGGGAGTACTAGTTGTCACTTTTACTCTTTCTCTATTAAATTGAGATCAATATTAAATAATGATAATTTAATTTAATTAATATCTTCTTAAAAGATATGGTGGAATAAACGTGACAAATAAAAATGAACAAATAAAATCCATTTACCTTTTTTGATTTGCTCATCTCCAACTCTCCATTTGGTTAGTGCAAGCAAACATGCAAGAGTGGAAGAAAGTGAGTCCTTGAGAAGCAATGGATGGGTAGGGTTTAATCCCCAAGATCCATCTTCTCTTTGATTTTCAATAATCCAATCCAAACATTGTGGAAAACATGGCTCATTTAGTGAATGTTTTGAAGGGACCATAGCTACCCATGCTGTGTCATAGGAAGAAGGAGATAACTCTAATTTCCCAAAACTTTCCCTTATTCTATCCCTTGCATCTTCGAAACCATTCTGCAATGAGAAATTTATTCAGTGTAATTTTACGAGTAAGATTTGAAAAAATTTTAGTGTGTATGATTGACTTGATCACCTCTAGTTTGTGAAATAGGGGGGCTGATTCTGATAGACTGTCAGATTAAATTAAAGTAGTTCGAATAAAATAAAACAATGGAAGAAAAGAAGTCTAAGACAAAATGATGTTAAAAGAATGACAAAGTGTAATTAAAAAGAAATAGCTACTATGACAAAATAATATGATAATGAAAGCGCAAGAAATACTATGAAATAACAAGAATCTCCTCATTAATTAATGCTTTAATACTAACTTTTTTATGAGTGTCATCATTCATATCAAATAATTTTGTCTTAGATTTCATATTTGTTAAAAAGAATCAATAAATAAGTATAAATTATAAATTTCAAACAAAATATATTATACACAATTTGGTAGAGAATTTCTCACTAGAATTCATAAAGTTAAAATCATGGATCAGTTTCTGAAAGGCGCGCGAAGCAACTTAATTACCATTGATGAAGTGGTACTGTGGCTGCATCTTACTCTACATGATCTCTGGAAAATTGCATCTGTTTTCAACAATGATACAAAGAAAAAGAAAAAAGGTAAACTAAAGTCAATTAGGGCATTGTGTCACAAAAGATAATTAAATTTGACTTATGTAAATGCTACTTCTTGCAATGATAAAAAATATGTGTCTTACTGGATGAAATTGTTTTCCCATTGCCTAGCTTAGGATGAGAAAGGGTTATGATTGTGCTTCTATAGCCAACTATCATCCTTGAATATTGTGTGTTGTTTTTGGGAGTAGAGGGGTCAAAAATGAAAGAAATTTCTCCTATTTTGTGTTTGTCTTTGATTTTGTTTCCTCGTTATAAATAAATTTTTAGCGGAGAGAAATGTTGAAAACATTTCTAATTGAATTTAATACAAATTATTAATTTCGTCACTCAATTATTGATAGTCTTAAAAATAAGGAAAAATGCATAAAATAGCAAATCATTGATTCAAATTAAACAGTTGTCTTTCGTCACTCTCCATTTCTCGCTACCAGTCTCTCCCTCTCTTATCTCACTTTATACGTATACAAATGTACAAATTACGTTTGTATTTGTATAAAGCGAAAGAAAACTGTATATATACATATTACATATCTTTTAATTTTGTTCGCCTATCCCTCCCCCACAGAATATCGCTCGCCGCCTTCCCAGATCTTACCCGCCACTCTCGCTCGCCTCTCTAACTTTATACAAATACAAATGTATAAATTGTGTTTGTTTTTGTATAAAGCAAGAGAAAATTGAATATACAAATATAAATAAACATATTTTCGTCATATACACTTAAAATTATACAAATACAAATCTTCCTCTACCCAGTTTTCATTTGTCTTCTCTTGTTCTCGCTTTATACAAACAGAGATAATACAATTGCTCAATTTATACAAACAGAGATTATACAATTCATTCTTTTGTATATGTATATCAAAATATACATATTAATAGCCATAGCAAACATAAAGTTTGCTATCAAGTGCAATTATACCAACTATAATTATTAACATACAAATATAATTTTTATGTTTGTTAAACCTAAAATTTACTCTAAAAAATCGTTTAATTGACTAATTGAACTTAAAATACACTCCAGTCTGCCACATGGCATATCAAGAGGTCTCAAACTCTTGTAGGAACGTGAGACTCTTAATAAAATGTCAAAAGAAGTGTTCAAAACACCCCTAAAGTTGGTGAGAATTTGGGATTTGTATATCACTGATGTGGCAAGATCAAGGGTGTATATGTTTAAGTTCAATTCGTTAAGTAGAGAGTAGTTTTAATGTTGTAAATAATTCAGAGACAAACCTATTAATTTACACCAAATTTAGAGGTATTTTAAATAGTTTTCTCTTTATATTATAATATGGAAAGAGCTAAATGGCCAAAAAAATTGACTAGAAAATTAAAAAAATTATAATATTCTTTTATTTTATAATAAACTGATGTTTTTTCCATTTTATAGTTAAAAGATATTAAAATTAAAATAACATAAATAAAATATCATTTTGTCCAAAATTTTTGGCCAAAACGATTTTTCCTTATAATATCTCACTTTGGTATAGACTTGATGCGTAATTAAATGTAAAAATGCACGTTTTGGTATAAACTTGATGTGTAATTAAATGTAAAAATGCACGTTTTGGCCTAGAAATGACTAGTCTTTAATTTTTATTAGTCAATCATTGTAGCATATCTTATTTCGAAGCAGAAAAAGTATATGAGTATTATTACTCTTTGATTCATGTGGACATCATACCTTTTTTGTTAGAAAATGTTTCAACCTTTTATAATGAATTTTCTTAATACAAATTTAAAATCTATTTTAATTTTAATATAAATATCAAACTTTAAATAAAATAAATATCGAGAAAACAAAGCATATATAGTATCATATAGAATCTCGTGATAAGTTTTGCTAGTTGTTGGCCATTACGTGGACTATTTTTAAAATTAAATGATCTCTTTATTTTTAACAAGTATGATTAATAATTAATTGAAATTGGTGAG
Source organism: Solanum chilense (assembly GCA_032847665.1). NCBI lineage: Eukaryota > Viridiplantae > Streptophyta > Magnoliopsida > Solanales > Solanaceae > Solanum > Solanum chilense. The sequence goes on from CM064970.1 coordinate 1,084,574, forward strand.
TTTGAAATTTGACTTCCATTTAGCCCATTAGCAAACCTTTAAAGTCAATTCAAAATTAAAAGTTGTTGATTTTTAATCATGTTTATGAATCACACGTGATCAAAAGGTCAAAATCACTATCTCCCAAATAATTTTTGTAAACTCGAGATGATTTGAATTTTTTTTCATCCAATGGTTATATTTTCGAATGTCATGTTATTAAAAACTTGAGGCTAATTCCATCCTGTAATTTATGACTATAATTATAATTATCTTAGACCTTTAGCTGCGCTATAATCAGACTTGATAACTATTAAAAAGTGTGTGACTTTAATTTTCACATATGACGATTTGAGAAAATTGAGGATCTAGAAAGCTATATCATGAAAAAATTGTAAGAATAATTGAAAGATAATAAGAATATTTTGAAATATGTCAACCCTACCACAAAGTTTTACCAACGTATTTTCTTTTATATAGATATGGGCTATATGACACATGGAAAATACAATTATAGCAAGTAGTTAGGAGTGAATTTATATTGAATTTTAAAGGGAATAATCAATGGATGATAGCACTCTTTTAATTAAATAAAGGGATAATTGTATAAAATGACAAACTAATATTATAAAACAAATATAGTAGCTACCGTTAGAGGTATTTTAAATACTTTTCTCTTTATATTATAATATGGAAAGAGCTAAATGGTTAGAAAATTTGACTAGAAAAATAAAAAAACTATAATATTTTTTTATTTTATAATAAACTGATGCTTTCTCCATTTTGTAGTTAAAAGGTATTAAAATTAAAATAACATAAATAAAATATCGTTGTGTCCAAATTTTTTAGCCAAAAAGATTTTTACTTATAATATCTCACTTTGGTATAAAGTTGATGTGTAATTAAATGTAAAAATGCACGTTTTGGCCTATTAGCAAACCTTTAAAGTCAATTCAAAATTAAAACTTGTTGATTTTTAATCACGTTTATGAATCAAACATGATCAAAAGGTCAAAATCAACTGTCTCCCAAATAATTTTTATAAACTCGAGATTATTTGAAATTTTTTTCATCCAATAGTTTGTTACTACGGATGCTTGAGCTAAGCGTAATTTATAAGGAAGCATTTAGTGGTGGATCTTCAGTACGATATTAATGTGTTGAATTGAGAAGTGTATCTAGAGGGTTCTAAATGAGGATCAATAATTTCATCTTAAGGTCCAAGAAAATTGATAAATACCATAATGGCAAGCTTATAGGTAAATGAAGTCCTAGAGAGTATACTTGTGCGATGGAAATTGAAAATCTTACTAAAAAGTGCATATGATATTGGGTTAGTCTTGTGAATTTTATTGGTAAAGTTGGTTTTGAGATGTCATGGCAATGACAAAGATTACTTTATGGTGATGGCAAGGGCTAAACAAGCATAATGATAGTAAGAGTTTGTGATGGATTGAGATTGAGATGAGCTACATGACAAAGATAGTTTGTTAAATGGATTTTTGTGTAGTAATGACAACTTGCGAGTATATAATGTTATGGTTTGCTATAGTTGGGTGAGTAGCCTGGTTGCAAGTAATGTTATAGGAGGTGTTGAAACACTGCTCGAATAGAATTTAAAGGAGCTAGAGTCATAATGAAAAGAAGAAAAAAAATTAGCTGATATAGTGTAGCCTTCGAAAAGAGGTGAGAGTAAGAATATTTTCTTTGATTGCAAGGGCTAACGAGGTATATTCACATGGGTTGAGAATTGGATTTAGAGACACATGATTTCATCCGTTTTACATTGGTCATGGTAATAGTGTCATAGATTTTTCAAGATTGGTCAAAAAAATATAGAATAAGATTTGAGAAATGAGTGTATAGACGTTCAACTTGAGTGTGATGATAAGTTTATTCGTGGCTTTGAGTTTCGTAATGAGTATGATTGAATTTTTTGCGAAAGACATGATAAGATCAATGGAGAGCGATCAATGATAAACTAAGATACGTGAATTCATAAAAATCTTAAAGGTATGAGCTAATAGTGATGGATATTGAGTTACACAACTGGATTCAAATTGAAGTTTTTCGTGGTGAGTTTAGGTTTGTGGTAGTGTGTTTTTTCAATGTATGAATTGGTAAGGTGAGAAATAATCCATCGCATTGAGTATGAAGCATTTGGAAGGACTTAAAAATTTCAAATAGTAAAATTTGGTTACATTTGATTGTTAATACCCAAGGGGAGTTTCACATAATGTTATGATTTAAAGGACAAGGTAAAAATTGTCATGGGTTGTTGGACAAAGAATAAGACTTGTAAGTGAATAAGCAAAAAAAAATTAAAAAAAATTGGTGTATTGAAGAGTTCAAGGTATTTAAAATTTTTGTCATGAGAAGAATGTAAGAAAAGTGAAGGAATAAAGACCTCTTGTATAAGCCCTTGATTTGTAGTTGAAGAATTTATTAATTTTTAATTATGAGTTTACATATGATTGTGAGATATGAAGTAGTACAGACTTACTAGAAATTATCATCAACTTACTAGATATAGGCTTGAACCGCAAGAAAAGCAAGCTAGGGGTTTCGTTTTCAAAATTAAAGATAGACTCGTATACGTTTGTATTATATTTTTGAACAAAAAATAAAGAAAAAAAATATATTTTTATAATATTAAGGTATTAGATAAAAGATTAAACCACAAGTTTATAGAGATTTTTTATTATCTGGCTTTGCGCGAACAAGTTTACTAGTTGGAATATAGAAGGAAAGAACAAAAGACATAAATTCAAAATGAGGGATTAATGATTGAGTGGTTTGTAAAAGACTTCATCAATGTGATTCTTCATTTCCTCTTCAATTCTAAATCCATCAGTTTGTGAATAAATGAATTGAGCCCATTTGATTGACCTCCAAAATATATCTTTGCATAATTGAGGCAATTGGCTTCCCTTTTTTTGAACTAAAACCATTTTCAATAACTCTCTTCTATTCATTTCCAAGATTTCCTTTGTCTTCATTATAGCTTCTTCCTCAGACATACTTTTCATTAGTAATGTGACTGAATTTATTGAGCCCTCCTTTTGTTCTTTCTGTAGCAAAACATGTGGGAATTAAACAATCCACCAATATTAATATATATGTGGAGTACTAAAAAAAACATGTACTATAATGGTAAAGTTTAATAGTTTGGGTTCAATTTATGTCTTTATAATAATAGTATAAATAATTTATTCAGAATTTAATAAGAAACATGACTTCAGAATCTATATATATAAAAATTCTAAATTAGCATTTGATCACTCAGTAGTCTAAGATTTTGTACCATAAGTATGATTGACACAAGTTGATTGTTTGTTTTTACAAGTGACTTTCGAAAAATATGTTTTTACAAGTGATATTTTAAATTTATTAATGGGAGAAGGGTCTGATATACCCTTCAATTTTGTCATTTAGAGTTGATATACCCCTTGTTATGAAAGTTGCTCATATATACCCCTACTTGTAAACAAATGGCTCACATATACCCTTTTCCACTAACGGAAATGAAAAAAAATATAATTTTAATCTAACTTTTTTTTTACAAAAATATAATCCCAGTAAATTCAATCTTCGTCAAATATATTCTTTTGACTTTTTTTTTTTTGTTTCAATGACTAAATCAAATTACAATATAGACAAAAAAAATTGTTAAATTTTTTTTCTTTAAACTAAGGAATAAAAGAAAAAAATAAAATAAGAATAAGAAACTCAAATAATTATAATAAAAGAGGTCAAAAAATAATTTATGTATGAAAAAAATTAAAATATACCTTGAACTTTGATAGAAGAATCATATATATATCCCTAAATAATTTTTAAAAAAAATTAAAAGTAATAAATATAAATTTAAAACTAATTTTTTTAACTTCGTTAAATTAATGGTATATATGAGCCATTTTGTAACTACACGGGTATATGTGAGCCGTTTGTATAACGGTAAGGGCATATATGAGTCACTTTCTTAATGAGGGATATATCAACTCCAAATGGCAAAGTTGAGAGGTATATCAGACCATTTTCCCTTAATTAATTGTCTCTTTTCTATCCTCCAACAATCTCGTTGTCTTTACTCCGCTCCTAACCATCATCCCCACCACCCTACAGGCCCCAACAAATTTATCTAAATGATATACAAATATTTTTTTTTAGATAATATTATATATTTAATATAAAAATAAGAAATTGCATTTTTCATACACAACACACCCTATATATACAATTGATACGTTCTATTTTATTATATAATATAATTATATGATGATGCTTATCCAATATCACATGATGAAAATTACTCATGAGCCAAATTAATATTAAAAGAATACAAGAGTTGTTACCTTGGAATCTTGTAAATCATTAAGGATTCGCATGACTCTACCGCTACAGTTCCATAAGCCACATATGTCATCACTTTCTAAAAGATCTTTGGATATTTTTATTCCAAGAAAATATTGTACTGAGAGAAGAAACAATTTTGAACCAAATGTTATAGATGTAACATACAAATACTCTTCTATGCTTGGTATTTTCTTGCTTGTCCACCACTCTACTTGTTCCATCAACATCATCTTCATCAATTCAAGCCACTAAAAAAATTGTACGATGGTAAGACACGACGCTTGAGAAAATAAATTTGAAAATAGTTTTTCTGATTCAATTTGTTTGTCTCAGTTAACTAGGTAGATAATTTTGTTGTTTATCATGTATTTCTAAGTTATTTAGAACAATTTTTTTTAAGAACTTAACAAGAAACAACATAGTTTAAAGAGTATTTTCAAAACTAGAAGAGAAAATAAAATCAGAAACATATAAAATATTTTTCTTAAAGAATAAAATCAAGAACACTGAATGCACAATGTCCCCTTAAGAAAATTATTCCCTTCAAATACTCGAGGTTAATGGAATATATTCTCCCAGGATTGAATAACCTTATCACAGGTGTATTGGTACCTACAATCACAGTGTCAGCGAGCTACTCAACTACAGAAAAGTACACTGAAAATACTATATTTAGTAGTAGTATTAGAAGTCTAAAAATTGTGTCTCTTAATCTCTGTATTTATAGACAACAAACGGTATTGTGAAAAGATTCTTATTGTGCCTTACCAGAAAGGTCACAACCCTTCGAAAAAGTCACAATCTTTAATAAAAGTCACAATCAATCCTCCATAAAAATAATTTTTCATAAAAGTCACAATTATTTATAAAAGTTGCAACTCTTATTTTCCATTCACACATTTTAAAACTCAACAAATTTAAGACAATAAAAATGTTTTTTGACTTTTTTGTGTTAAATTAAAGATATGCTTATTATATGTTCACATGGAATATTGAAATTAGAGAGTACCAAATTAAAAAAAAAAAAAAAAGACATTATTTTTTAACAGACTAAAAGGAAAGTAAAAAAAAATGAATCTTGTTACCATAATTTAAAAATATGCTTAATGTAACACAACATCATTTAATATTATAATCTTTGAATGTGAAAATTAATGACATGCCAAATTAGGAGAAAAAAATATTCTTTTTTAAATACAATAATAAGTATAAAAAATAAAATTAAAGAAGGAAGTCATAGAATAATTCCCTTACCAAATTAACAAGGTGATTTTTGACAGATCGTCCTTGTTTAATTTCAGCAATTGTTGCAAGCTCCTCTATTGATTTGTAAAACATTGAAAAGAAAACTTTAACCCTCTCAGATTTATAACCTACACTTGCATAGTCATCCCACCTGTAAATAATAATCATTTAACACTTAATTTGTAAGTACTTTGTGCTTAATTAATTACCAAAAACATAAATAAGCTCTAAAAATGCTAATAAGTCAAACTAAGTCAGTTTGACGAGCTTATAAATTCATAAGAAATACCTTTCTACTAATTCAATGATGTTGAGACATTCATCTTCAGTAAAACTCTCGAAATTATCATCGACAATAGTTAGGAGCGCGATGTATTTCGTGTACATGAGACGAGCATCGGATAATTCAGGCTCGGGGATAACAATAACACCAAATATGTAACTAGCATGTATATATCGTTCTTCAAGTCCGAGTTGGTCCAATCTATAATCTTCAAACCACCTACATTCGTATACACAAAGATGTTTGATTTCACATGAAGTTTAAGAACGAAAAAAGAATTCATCGCTCATGGTGGTAGTTTTCTTACCTAAGAAGGTTAGGGCCACAATGAAGACGGATAAATAGGCATTAGGATTTGATTAGGTAAAAATGAGTTTTGAAATTTATGGTATCAAATAAATTATAAATATCTGTGTAATTATAAATTATTTTATTAAAAGTAAAATAGAAAATTTAAGTTAAATTGTCACTAAATATAAATAAATAAATATATATATATATAGAGTCCGAAACTCAAACGGTAGAAAATATTAACAAAAATTCCAAAACGGTATATAAAATTTTATATAAACCAAAACGGTAAAATCGCTGCCGACGCAGCGATTTACTTCAACTGAAAAAGTAAAATCGCTGCTGAGGCAGCGATTTTGCCAAAAAAAAAATTTTTTAATAAAAAAATGAAATCGCTGCTCAAGCAGCGATTTCAAAATTTTTCTTCTTACAAATCGCTGCCAGGGCAGCGATTTGCCATTATTTTTTAATTTTTTTTTTTTAAAAAAATAAGGTATATCGCTGCACTGGCAGCGATTTATAAAGAAATTTTTTTAAAAAAAAAAAAAAATCGCTGCCAGTGCAGCGATTTATAAAAAAAAAAATTAAAAAATAATGGCAAATCGCTGCCCTGGCAGCGATTTGTAAGAAGAAAAATTTTGAAATCGCTGCTTGAGCAGCGATTTCATTTTTTTATTAAAAAAATTTTTTTTTGGCAAAATCGCTGCTCAGGCAGCGATTTATATCAAAAAAAATTTTTTTTTTTATAACAAAATTATATTGAATTTAAATTTAAAACAAAATTATATACTTTTATATATATATATAAAAGTATATAATTTTGTTTTAAAAAAAAATTAAATAATTTTTCTCCTTTAATTTTTTATTTAAAAAAATTAATTATTTGAATTCAAATATTATTTAAATTTAAATTCAATATAATATTTTTTTTTAGAAAGAAAATATATTTACTTATTTTTAATTTTTTAAAAATAATGTATATTTTCTTATAAATTATATACATAAGTTAACATTTTTAAAAATTTCTTTTATTTAAAAAATTGCTCAGCGATTTAATAACAAAATTTTTATTTTTTTTAAAATAAATCGCTGCCTAGGCAGCGATTTATAAAAAAAAAAAAAAAATTTTTTGATATAAATCGCTGCCTGAGCAGCGATTTATGTTGGAAAATTTTTTTTTTATTTTTTTTTTATAAATCGCTGCACTGGCAGCGATTTTTTTTTTTAAAAAAAATTCTTTATAAATCGCTGCCAGTGCAGCGATATACCTTATTTTAAAAAAAAAAAAAATTAAAAAATAATGGCAAATCGCTGCCCTGGCAGCGATTTGTAAGAAGAAAAATTTTGAAATCGCTACTTGAGCAGCGATTTCATTTTTTTATTAAAAAAAAAATTTTTTGGCAAAATCGGTGCCTCAGCAGCGATTTTACTTTTTCAGTTGAAGTAAATCGCTGCGTCGGCAGCGATTTTACCGTTTTGGTTTATATAAAATTTTATATACCGTTTTGGAATTTTTGTTAATATTTTCTACCGTTTGAGTTTCGGACTCTATATATATATATATATATATATATATATATATATATATAAAAAGTTATTTTTTAAACAGATTAAAAAAGAAAAAAATATCACTATATATATACCTCTTGACTTGTTGAAGTTCTTCTCGGTGTTGAGCTTGGCATAATTCAAAGTCGTGTATTGAAAATGCTAACGAGTCCTTATTATTAATGTTGGGTGACCTAATAGAGAGAAAAACTTTAAATTAGAATTCGCGACGACAAATTCCATAGGTATAGAAATATCATTATTTTAATTCTGCTTTAGCTGATATTTATGTCATTCAGTTTTATGTGCACATGACAGTGAGTATAAGAGACACTCGAGTTAATTTGTATTATATCATGTAGGAATCAGCTTGGATTGTGCTTGTTGTCTAGCCAACCTATTTTTGTAGCTCTTGGATTTGTATTAATTGATTGCAAAAACTTCAAACCTCACATCTAACGGGTTTGTCTACTTAATTTTGATCTAACCCGTCCAGTTGACACATCTAATCTCATATCTTATCCCGATATCGATAGAGTACTTATCCTTTTTTTTATATATATAATATAAAGTTACATTGAGTATATGATATGACACCAACTCCAAGAATATATGACATATGTTAGTTATATTAACACATTATTATCATGAAATTATTGATTACTACTCCATATATTCTTCCCTTAATTTATCACTTTACTACAATAATTTAACATTATTAAACGTAAATACAAATAAAAAAAAAATGAATGTACGAGTGATAATGATAAATAATCATACCTATAAGCTGCTTTTAAGATTTTAAAATTGTTCTCTTCGTATGACTTTATATATCTTCTTTTTTCTGCTAGATGAAATGTGGTATAAAACTTCCTCAAAGCAAGTTCCACCTAATATTTCCAAGATTAGTAATAGAAGAAAAATATAGTTTCGATGTATAAAATATCTTGTATATACATATAATTCAAGAAAATATCGGAAATGAGACTTAGAATATTATAGCATTATTCTATAGAATTCAAGAAAGTATCGTACATGTGAGCCTTTAGCTTATATAAACTATTGGATTCAAAAGTTATATCTTTACGTTCCCAAACTTTATGTACGATATAAATTAAGATACACAAAATAAAATACCTCTTTTTTTGACATCCTATCTATGAAGCCATTGTTTAAGAGTTTTTGCTCCATAAAAGTTCTTGTCCAATTGTTAATTTTATCCAAAATGTCATCTTTCTCATGATCAATAGCCAATTGTGATGCTTTGTGGAGTTCAAGAATTTCAACATGACTTGTATATTTCCCACTTGTTGTAAAGAAATGTTCTTCATCCACAAATTCTGCTAGTTCATCTGCAAATTAGTTGAATTCATTAAGACAAACGTCGGAGTTTTTATTGATGATAACTCAGTTGATTAATATTTTAGTTATTATCTCAAACTGTCATATGTTTTCTTGATTTCAATTTTCTTCTAACAACAAAATTGACTTTCTAAGAAAATAATTATGATCATCTGAGAAATCAACTCGAGTTTTTAGTAACAAACCTGAGGAGACATCATAGTAGCTCATCCTTAGAAGTCGAAAAGCCATAGCACAATGGGTGACATTTGAGAAAATTTCTTCATTCTTTTGTTGCCATAGCCTATAAATAATTGACATTATTATACTATACTATAGGATTAACAAAGTCGTAAAGGTGAAACACCTAGAGATAGCCAATTATAAAATATGATTTTGATTAATTAGATTTAATTTACCTGTATATTTCATCTAGAGCTTTCTTTATTTCTGATTTAAAATGCCGATGTACTCCAAGATTTTGAAGTGTATCAACCAAGCAAAGCAATGAATGTATCTTTGTTGGATACATAGTGGGAACTATGAGAACATAAATGTTAGAAAGCAAAAACAAAGATTTTTAATTATTAAGCCATTAAAATAAATACCGTTTATACTTACTGACATACGTGTGTCATAATCTTACCCATTGATCCGACATTTATTCAATATCGGATCGATGGATAAAATTGTTGGGAAAACGCGGACAAGCACAAAAGTATATATGGTAAAAGTAATGGAAATAAAATGGGAAAATAACGACACCAAAAATTTTACGTGGAAACCCTTCTGAATAAGGGAAAAAACCACGGGCCAAGAGGAGCAACTGATATTATTATAGTAAGGAATTTTACACTGTGTAGTCACGAATACAACACTCAAAGTGACTACTACACACTCAATATAGACGCTAGGGCAAACCCTATTCTGTAATTTCTGTTCTTGCCTCTCCATAATAAAACTGCTCCCCCTCTTCCCGTGGATGTAGCCAATTTATTGGTGAACCACGTAAATCTGCTGTCTTGTTTTTCGCGTTTATATTTTCTCGTATTATATCGAATTCCGCATAACAAAACACTATTTGGTACATCACTTTGCAAAGCAACAGCAGGAGATAGATTAATAACATGTGCAGCGGTCAATAAAGCTTCACCCCAAAATGAGTTCGGCAACTTTGCTTCAGAAAGCAAACATCTAACTCTTTCCATCAAGGTCCTGTTCATCCTCTCAGACAAACCATTAAGCTGAGGTGTCTTGGGAGGAGTCTTCTGGTGTCTAATACCTTGATGCTTGCAGTATTCATCAAATGGTCCACAATATTCACCACCATTATCAGTACGAATACATTTCAATTTCTTTCCAGTTTCTCTTTCAACTGAAGCCTGAAATTGCTTAAAGACACCTAACACTTGGTCTTTAGTCTTCAAGACATAGATCCACAGTTTTCTCGAGCAATCATCAATGAAAGTGACAAAGTAAAGTGCACCACTCAATGTCTTTGTCTTCATTGGACCACATAAATCAGAGTGCACTAACTCAAGCAACTCTGTCTTTCTCGAAGGAGGGTAGGACTTAAAGGAAACTCTATTTTGTTTACCAGCCAAGCAGTGCTCACAATTTTCTAATTTAGCACTTTGAAAATTTGACAATAATTTCTTCTTGGCTAGAACATTAAGTCCTTTCTCGCTAATGTGGCTAAGCCTCTTGTGCCATAATGTTGAAGAGCTATCGCTCTCAACCGCATTCACCATATCAACACAAGCAGAGGCCGTAGTCCAGTATAGACCACGACGTTTGTTACCACGAGCCACAACCAAGGAACCCTTAATGAGCTTCCATTTTCCATCACCGTTGGTACTAACATATCCTTCATCATCTAAAACACCAACAGAAATTAGGTGCAGACGAACATCAGGAGCATGTTTCACATTGTTCAAAACTAGTTTAGTTCCAACACTAGTTTCTAAACAAATTGTATCAATACCAACCACCCTAGAAACAGTCTCGTTACCCATACTCAAGGTTCCCAAATCACCAGGAGTGTAGGAAGAGAAAAAATCCTTCCTTGATGTCACATGAGATGCGGCACCAGTATCCACAACCCAGCTTGACTCATCACAAGCAATATTTATCATGTTTTCATCAAGAATGGTTACAAGATCTTTGGTGGTGACGGTGGCTAGGCAATTTTCATTGCCATCTTGTTTAGTTTCCTCTTTGTTATTGTTCTCCCTCTTCAACTTCCTGCAGAACTTCTTTGTGTGCCCTTTTATGCCACAATGATAGCACTCAATATCCTTAAGTCTGCATTTGGATTTGCTCCTATTTTGTTCTCTATGCTGAGAACCACGAGTTTTATTTCTCCCCCTGGGGCCAGTTATCAGGACATCCGACGAAGAGAAACCTTGAGTTTTTCTTCTCATCTCTTCGTTCAAGACACTACTCTTGGCGGAATCCATAGAGATCACACCATCCAGAGCAGAATTTGATAATGACGTTCTAAATGTTTCCCATGAATCTGGTAGGGAACCAAGTAGAAGCAAGCCTTGAATTTCTTCATCAAATTTGATGCCCATAGCAGATAATTGGTTCATAATCCCCTGAAAATTATTCAGATGGTCTGTCATCGGAGAACCATCATGATACTTCAAACTCAACATTTGCTTTATTAAGAACATTTTGTTGTTGCCAGTCTTTCGAGCATACAAACTTTCAAGATGCTCCCAAAGGGTTCGAGCATGTGTTTCCCCAGAAATATGGTTCAACACATTATCGTCGACCCATTGCCTAATGAATCCACAGACCTGTCTATGCAACAGATTCCACTCTTCATCTGTTTTATTATCAGGCTTTACAGTGGTAAATACTGGTTTGTAAAAATTCTTAACATAAAGCAGATCTTCCATTTTTCCTTTCCAAATGGCATAATTAACACCATTCAAAGTAACCATTCTACTTGTGTTGGCTTCCATTGTTTTCCCCAAAAAATATAGTTATGCAAATCAAAGTAAATCTTTTCTGATGTGGAAGTTCAGACTGTGCTGCAACCACAGAGCATACTCAGATAAAACCTTGGCTCTGATACCAGTTTGTTGGGAAAACGCGGACAAGTACAAAAGTATATATGGTAAAAGTAATGGAAATAAAATGGGAAAATAACGACACCAAGAATTTTGCATGGAAACCCTTCTGAATAAGGGAAAAAACCACGGGCCAAGAGGAGCAACTGATATTATTATAGTAAGGAATTTTACACTGTGTAGTCACAAATACAACACTCAAAGTGACTACTACACACTCAAAAGGAACAACACTCTTTTGGTTTCCGTCTTACTAAAATATCGCTCACACTCTATTTTTCTTCACAGACTATTTTCTTGTATAGTCTATGGAATACCTCACTTTGCTCTCAAAATGGTTTTTCTCTCTAACTTGGTGTGTTCTACAAATGAGCAAGAATGCTCTATTTATAGAAGGATAAAACCATGCCTATGTCACTAATGACATATGTAAACATAGCAAAGTCAAAAATGGTTGCAAATCTTACCAATTTGCCAACTACCAAATCTTTTCTTTTCAACTCCAATTACTATTCCTTTTTAACAATTGCTTGTTCCAATTGAATAGCTAAAGTTGACCAAAAAATGGGATGGATTCAACAAAAATTGTGTCACGTGTCCCTATATTTAGTCTTCCGTTAGAATAAAGGGCATATATATGCTCTAGTTTCTGGATGATAGGAGAACCAATATCCCAAAAGTATAAAGAAGGGTATATTCATACCATTTATAATAATACTGGGATATATTTGTCCTTTTTTCCAAAAAGAAAAAAGAAAAAAGAAACTATACGTACCCCAATTTTTGTGTTGTTGCAAGATTGAATTAAGATATTGATAGCATTTTTGATCATGTTGATGATAAATCAAGGCAGCTGCAGTAGTGGCTGGTGAATCAAATAATGAACCATTTTGCCTTTGATGTAACTTTATTATTTCTTTCCAATCACATAATTCACCAACTCCTTCGCCCATATATTCAACATTCCTTGTGAAATTATTTAGATATATATATAGTTAGAAAATAAGTGTATAAAGGTGTGTTCGGTAAGAAGAAATATATTTTTTTTTGTAAAAATAAAATGATCTTTTTTATCAGGTACGTAAGTGAAAAATTTATTTGTATATTATCTAAAAAAAATATTAATGAGAAATTTCAATGAAAAAAATAATTATTACCGATATAATCAATGTGAATTATATATTTAACTCGTAGAACTTGTTTTCTCTATTTTCATTAATTAAGAAAGTCCTTTTTCTTATTTATTAAAAAAAATGTGTATTTCTGAAAAATATTTTTACCAACCGAACATGAAAAAATATCTTTTCCTCAATGCCAAACACATAAAACTAATTTTTTAAAAGAAGTGTATGAAATATGTACCTTTTAATTGTTGAATCTCTTTTGCATTTCACCAAATTTACAAGATGAAGATTCAAAGGCAAATTTAAATCTAATTTCTCTGCAGATTTGATCATACTTGAAAATATAACTTCAAATCCTAGAGGTGAAATTTGATCCTTGTTATCTACTGCCCAACCATACGTTTCAATGAAGCCAAGACCTGAAAGAAAATGAAGGAACTCTTCAAGTAAAATATATATAGTCCAACAAAACTTATTATATATTGTATTGGCATAATTATATTTTTAGTTAATTATATATCAACAAATAAAGAATTTTATGGATAATTATAATTATTTTGTTATTTTACGGATAATTATGTGTATATACTTTCACTATGGAGTACTAGTTTTCACCTTTACTCTATCTATTAAATTGAGATCAATATTAAATAGTGATAATTTAATTTAATTAATATCTTCTTAAAAGACATGATGAAACAAAAGTGACAAATAAAAATGAGCAGAAGAAATAACATAATAGTGTTGAATTGAACAAATAAAGTCTATTTACCTCTTTTGATTTGCTCATCTCCAACTCTCCATTTGGTTAGTGCAAGCAAACATGCAAGAGTGGAAGAAAGTGAGTCCTTTAGAAGCAATGGATGGGTAGGGTTTAGTCCCCAAGATCCATCTTCTCTTTGATTTTCAATAATCCAATCCAAACATTGTGGAAAACATGGCTCATTTAATGAATGTGTTGAAGGGACCATAGCTACCCATGCTGTGTCATAGGAAGAAGGAGATAACTCTAATTTCCCAAAACTTTCCCTTATTCTATCCCTTGCATCTTCGAAACAATTCTGCAATGAGAAATATATTCAGTGTAATTTTTACGAGTAAGATTTGAAAAAAATTTAGTGTGTATGATTGACTTGATCACCTCTAGTTTGTGAAATAGGGGGGCTGATTATGATAGACTGTCAGATCAAATTAAAGTAGTTCGAATAAAATAAAACAATGGAAGAAAAAAAATCTAAGACAAAATAATGTTAAAAGAATGACAAACTGTAATTAAAATAATATGGTACTGAAAGCGCAAGAAATACTATGAAATAACAAGAATCTCCTCATTAATTAATGCTTTAATACTAACTTTTTTATGAGTGTCATCATTCATATCAAATAGTTTTGTCTTAGATTTCATATTTGTTAAAAAGAATAAATAAATAAGTATAAATAATAAATTTCAAACAAAATAGATTATACAGAATGTGGCAGAGAATTTTCCACTAAAATTCATAAAGTTAAAATCATGGATCAGTTTCTGAAAGGCGCGCGAAGCAACTTAATTACCATTGATGAAGTGGTACTGTGGCTGCATCTTACTCTACATGATCTCTGGAAAATTGCATCTGTTTTCAACAATGATACAAAGAAAAAGAAAAAAGGTAAACTAAAGTCAATTAGGGCATTGTGTCACAAAATATAATTAAATTTGACTTATGTAAATGCTACTTCTTGCAATGATAAAAAATATGTGTCTTACTGGATGAAATTGTTTTCCCATTGCCTAGCTTAGGATGAGAAAGGGTTATGATTGTGCTTCTATAGCCAACTATCATCCTTGAATATTATGTGTTGTTTTTGGGAGTAGAGGGGTCAAAAATGAAAGAAATTTCTCCTATTTTGTGTTTGTCTTTGATTTTGTTTCCTCGTTATAAATAAATTTTCAGCGGAGAGAAATGTTGAAAACATATCTAATTGAATTTAATGCAAATTATTAATTTCGTCACTCAATTATTGATAGTCTTAAAAATAAGTAAAAAATGTATAAAATAGCAAATTATTATTCAAATTAAACAGTTGTCTTTCGTCACTCTCCATTTCTCGCTACCAGTCTCTTCCTCCCCTCTCTCACTTTATACAAAAACAAATGTACAACATTTGTGTTTGTATAAAGTGAAAGAAAACTGTATATATACATATTACATATCTTTTAATTTTGTTCGCTTATCCCTCCCCCACAGAATATCGCTCGCCGCCTTCCCAGATCTTACCCGCCACTCTCGCTCGCCTCTCTAACTTTATACAAATACAAATGTATAAATTGTGTTTGTTTTTGTATAAAGCAAGAGAAAATTGCATATACAAATATAAATAAACATATTTTCGTCCTATACACTTAAAATTATACAAATACAAATCATCTTCTACCCAGTTTTCATTTGTCTTCTCTTGTTCTCAGTTTATACAAACAGAGATAATACAATTGCTCGCTTTATACAAACAGAGATTATACAATTCATTCTTTTGTATATGTATATCAAAATATACATATTAATAGCCATAGCAAACATAAAATTTGCTATCAAGTGCAATTATACCAACTATAATTATTAACATACAAATATGATTTTTATGTTTGTTAAACCTAAAATTTACGCTAAAAAATCGTTTAATTGACTAATTGAACTTAAAATATACTCCAGTCTGCCACATGGCATATCAAGAGGTCTCAAACTCTTGTAGGAACGTAAGACTCTTAATAAAATGTCAAAAGATGTGTAAAACACCCATAAAGTTGGCGAGAATTTGGGATTTGTATATCACTGATGTGGCAAGATCAAGGGTGTATATGTTTAAGTTCAATTCGTTAAGAAGAGAGTATCTTTTAGTGTTGTCAATAATTCAGAGACAAACCTATTAATTCACACCAAATTTAGAGTTATTTTAAATACTTTTCTCTTTATATAATAATATGGAAAGAGCTAAATAGCCAAAAAAATTGACTAGAAAATTTAAAAAAAATTATAATATTTTTTAATTTTATAATAAACAAATGTTTTTTCCATTTTATAGTTAAAAGATATTAAAATTAAAATAACATAAATAAAATATCATTCTGTCCAAATTTTTTGGCCAAAAAAATTTTTCCTTATAATATCTCACTTTAGTATAGACTTGATGTGTAATTAAATGTAAAAATGCACGTTTTGGTATAAACTTGATGTGTAATTAAATGTAAAAATGCACGTTTTGGCCTATAAATGACTATTCTTTAATTTTTTTTAGTCAATCATTGTAGCATATCTTATTTCTAAGCAGAAAAAGTATATGAGCATTATTACTCTTTGATTCAAGTGGACATCATACCTTTTTTGTTAGAAAATGTTTCAACCTTTTATAATGAATTTTCTTAATAAATATTTAAAATCTATTTTAATTTTAATATAAATATCAAACTTTAAATAAAATAAATATCGAAAAAACAAAGCATATATAGTATCATAGAGAATCTCGTGATAAGTTTTGCTAGTTGTTGGCCATTACGTGGACTATTTTTAACAATAAATGATCTCTTTATTTTTAACAAGTATGATTAATAATTAATTGAAATTAGTGAGTTTGAAAGACTATTAGCAAACCTTTAAAGTTAATTCAAAATTAAAAGTTGTTGTTTTTAATCATGTTTATGAATCACACGTGATCAAAAGGTCAAAATCACTATCTCCCAAATAATTTTTGTAAACTCGAGATGATTTGAAATTTTTTTCATCCAATGGTTATATTTTTGAATGTCATGTTATTAAAAACTTGATGCTAATTCCATCCTGTAATTTATGACTATAATTATAATTATCTTAGACCTTTAGCGGCGCTTTAATCAGACTTGATAACTATTAAAAAGTGTGTGACTCTGATTTTCACATATGACGATTTAAGAAAATTTATGATCTAGAAAGCTATATCATGAAAAAAATGGAAGAATAATTGAAAAATAATAAGAATATTTTGAAATATCTCAACCCTACCACAAAGTTTTACCAACCTATTTTCTTTATATAGATATGAGCTATATGACACATGGAAAATACAATTATTGTAAGTAGTTAGGGGTGAACTAATATCGAATTTTAAAGGGAATAATCAATTATTATAATTAATGTTTAGTTATTTTTGACAATAATTAATAAGGACAAAATGAAAAATTATGTTCAATTTATGTCCTAACCTACTTTTCTTTAAGGGTGTGAAACACTCAAAGCTTAAGTTATTATGAAATAGAGGGAGTAATACTTATTCATTATTGATTTTACATACTTTCTCCGTCTCATTTTATATGTTATATTATTTATTTTACAGTTGCATTAAAAAATGATGTAACTTTACCATTTTATCCTGATTTATATTTTTTGGAACTCATGCAAGCTTCAATCAATGAATATGAATTAATTTATTTTGATTAATTAACCCAACGATGAATAATTTTCTTAGTTTTTCTAAGTTGGTCAAACGTATATTTTCAAGGCTAATTGATCACAAAGGTAAAAGGAAACTTTTTCTATGGTAATTTATGCATTGATTTTATGAAGTGACAAGTATTATAGACCATCTATTTATAGAAAGGGATATCATTATAAAATGGGATGGGGGGAGTATTTTCTTAAGAAACTATAAATAAAGGGGTAATTTTACTATATCACTCTTTCAATTAAATAAAGGGATAATTGCATAGAATGACAAACTAATAATATAAAATAAATATAGTAGCTACCGTTTGATTTATTTGTATTCTATCACAAACTGTGTGTGAGTCCCGCTCTCCCTCATATTCTCGCTTGCCACTCTCCCTCTCTCACTCGCTTCCTTCACTCGCCTCTCTCGCTTTATACAATAGAATTGTATAAATTATGTTTCTAATTGTATAAAGCGAGAGAAAAATTGTAAAATACACACGCAAATTCATAAATCTCCGTCTTATACACTTATAATTATACAATAAAAGTACTTCACTACCCAAGTCTCTTTTTTCTTTCTCTCTATCTCATCTTATACAAATTCAAATTGTATATAATTTTTCTCTTTCTCGTTTTATACAATTAGATTCAATTGTATATTCCCTGCCCAAGTCTTTTTTGCCTTTCTCCCTTTCTCGTTTTATGCAAATTTAAATTGCAGTTTTCGTTTTTCTTCTCTCGTTCTCGCTTTATACAAACAGAGATTATACAATTGCTCGCTTTATACAAACAGAAATTTTACAATTCATTCTTTTGTATATGTATATCAAAATATACATATAAATAGCCATAGCAAACATAAAATTTTCTATCAAGCGCAATTATACCAACTATAATTATTAACATACAAATATGATTTTTATGTTTGTTAAACCTAAAATTTACTCTAAAAAATCGTTTAATTGACTAACTGAACTTAAAATACACTCCAGTCTGCCACATGGCATATTAAGTGGTCTCAAACTCTTGTAGGAACGTGAGACTCTTAATAAAATGTCAAAAGAAGTGTTCAAAACACCCCTAAAGTTGACGAGAATTTGGAATTGTATATCACTGATGTGGCAAGATCAAGGGTATATATATTTAAGTTCAATTTGACAAGTAGTGAGTAGTTTTAATGTTGTCAATAATTCGGACACAAACCCATTAATTCACACCAAATATAGAGATATTTGAAATACCTTTCTCTTTATTTATAATATGAAAAGAGCTAAATGGCTAGAAAAATGAAAAAAACTATAATATTTTTTTATTTTATAATAAACTGATGTTTTTTCCATTGTGTAGTTAAAAGGTATTAAAATTAAAATAACATAAATAAAATATCGTTCTGTCCAAAAAATTTGGCCAAAATTTTTTTCCTTATAATATCTCACTTTGGGTATAAACTTGATGTGTAATTAAATGTAAAAATGCACGTTTTGGCCTATAAATGACTAGTCTTTAATTTTGGCCTATAAATGACTAGTCTTTAATTTTTATTAGTCAATCATTGTAGCATATCTTATTTCGAAACAGAAAAAGCATATGAGCATTATTACTCTTTGATTCAAGTGGACATCATACCTTTTTTGTTAGAAAATGTTTCAACCTTTTATAATGAATTTTCTTAATACAAATTTAAAATCTATTTTAATTTTAATATAAATATCAAACTTTAAATAAAATAAATATCGAAAAAACAAAACATATATAGTATCATATAAAATCTCGTGATAAGTTTTGCTAGTTGTTGGCCATTACTTGGACTATTTTTAACAATAAACGATCTCTTTATTTTTAACAAGTATAAATAATAATTAATTGAAATTAGTGAGTTTGGAATTTGACTTCCATTTAGCCTATTAGCAAACCTTTAAAGTCAATTCAAAATTAAAAGTTGTTGATTTTTAATCATGTTTATGAATCAAACGTGATCAAAAGGTCAAAATCAACTGTCTCCCAAATAATTTTTATAAACTCGAGATGATTTGAATTTTTTTTTCATCCAATGGTTATATTTTTGAATGTCATGTTATTAAAAACTTGAGGCTAATTCCATCATGTAATTTATGACTATAGTTATAGTTATCTAAGACCCTTAGCGGCGCTATAATCAGACTTGAGAACTATTAAAAAATGTGTGACTCTAATTTTCACATATGACGATTTGAGAAAATTTATGATCTAGAAAGCTATATCATGAAAAAATTGGAAGAATAATTGAAAGATAATAAGAATATTTTGAAATATCTCAACCCTACCACAAAGTTTTACCAACCTATTTTCTTTATATAGATATGAGCTATATGACACATGGAAAATACAATTATAGTAAGTAATTAGGGGTGAATTAATATTGAATTTTAAAGGGAATAATCAATAGATGATATCTTTTTTACTTTTTTTCTTTTATCACTAAAAGTGCATCCATTGTACACTAATACACATTAAATAGAGTTTTAATCCTTTCCTCATACATGGTCCCTCATTTACTTCTTCGTCCCATATTATAACTCACCTCCTCCTAAAAATAATTGGATCATAATATATGATATTTTATAAAATTTATGCATAAAATATCATTTTTTTCATTATATTCTTATTGATTAATTAACTAATCTTAAAATTATATTTACTTTGATTAATCTTGAAATTCTATAACTAATTAAATAAGCGCATAGAAAAAAAGTGATAGATATTTATGTTGATAAGATTTTAAAGAAAGGTTGCATCTGACATTTTAGATAAATAAGTAAAGTGAAAGAGCATTATTAAGTGAAAGATTTATTCGTTCTTTATTGGTATTATCAGTTATTTAGGAGATAATTGATTTAGCAATTTTTAGTCTTAATCTATTTGATACATACTTTATAAAACATAACACAAATTCATAACTTACATTTTTGAACTTGGTGATGGCGTAGTTCAGGGGTGTTAAATGGGTGGGTTGGGTTGAAATTAAAAATATTATAATGGGTTTGAATAGAAATTGGGTTGGGTTTGACCCGCTCAAATTTACTTTGGGCTCAAATGAGCTAAAAAATGGGTTGGATCTTGACCCGCCCAATTTAACCCGATTAATTTTAATTATTTAACATATTGATATTTAACTTTTATAACCACAATTTGAAGCTCCGTTCAATAATTTTTTGTTAAAAAAAGTAACAAATTGATAGATAAATCATAAAAAACAACAAATCGATAATAATTGATACTGTAAATATAGGAGCATATCTTAATACTAAGTTCTAAAACGGGTTGAAATTAGTGATTGAATTGGGCTCAATTGAGAATTCTCTTCAAATAGGTTAAGCTTGAATGGGTTGAGATTGAACCCAACATAAATTATCTTGAGCTCAATCCTTAAAATTCTGGGCGGATTGGGCATGTTACCATGTTTGGGTTCATTTTTGACGCCCCTAGCGTAGTCGAAAGAAGTCAATCCATGAGGTTTGTAAAACCAATGCGAATAATTTACTCTACCATTGAGCTTGTTAGTCATATGGTGTAGCAAAATGGTAGATTATCGAAAAAATATCTTAATTATGCTTCATAGTTATAATTTGTTAATTACAATTAGTTGCTACATGTTATATGGAGGAGAGTGGCGAGCGAGATCGGGAGAGGAAAGAGAGAAGCGAGTGAGACAAGGTAGAGAGTGGGAGAGAGGCGAATTGCGTATGCATATTTGTCAAAATAATTGTATGTATGTAACTGGTATAATACGTATTTGTATATCTGGCGAGTGAGGAGAGGGAGGAGAGAAGCGAGCGAGATTGGAAAAGGAAAGAGAGAACCGAGCAAGAGAGGACAATAATTTATGTAATTCACATCTCATTAATCAATTTCGGTTCGAAATGCGGTTCAATATGATTTTTTAACCATAAGCATAAACAACCCTATATAGAACTATTGATCAATATAGAACTATTGATCAAAAAAGTCATACCATAATTCTATTTAAACACCACCTCCCTTGTTTCACTTCACAATAAAATAAATTTGAGTAATAAAGCATGAGTTCTTTGGTTCTTCAATGTTGGAAATTATCATCTCCATCTCTGATTTTACAACAAAATACATCAATATCCATGGGTGCATTCAAAGGTTAATTACTTATGGGATTTAATTACTCCAGTAGTTTTTGTTCATACTTTATATACGTACATATGAAAAAATTAACTATTAATATTGTAGGTATTCATAAACTTCAAATCCCAAATTCGCCTCTAACAGTGTCTGCTCGTGGACTCAACAAGATTTCATGCTCACTCAGCTTACAAACCGAAAAGCTTTGTTGTGACAATAATGATAATGATCTTGATGAAGAACTTATGCCTAAACACATTGCTTTGATAATGGATGGCAATAGGAGATGGGCAAAGGATAAGGGTTTAGAAGTATATGAAGGTCACAAACATATTATTCCAAAATTAAAAGAGATTTGTGACATTTCTTCTAAATTGGGAATACAAGTTATCACTGCTTTTGCATTCTCTACTGAAAATTGGAAACGATCCAAGGTATTTGCTTTCGTACATTTTATTTTCTCTGTCCTAATTTATGTGGTGTTCATAATCGTACTTTGATCTTCAGAGTTAGATATTTTCCTGCATGTTCTTCATGTTTTTTTTAAAAAAATTATGACTTGTACTTTTATGTCGTTTAATTTCATTTATTTACATATTTTTATTTCAAAATAGTTAAACTATTTTTATTTTAATTACTTACACTGGTGCACTTTTTTTAAAACGAACATTTTTTACCTCCTAAAACTCCAATTACAGAACTCTTAAAATTTGAATGATACCATAAAAAATGAGACGGAGGAAATATTATATTTCTACGAGTACAATTATTTCATATGTATAGAGAGTCATATTTTTATACTAAACGTTGCTTAAGTATTTTGATGTATGAGGTGAAAAATGTAAATCTTTTTTAGCTCCGAGAGAAATATAATTTGTTTGTTTTGTTTTAATTTGAATTAAGAAGTTTAACAAGTAATGAAGACTTTAAATTTCATAAAAACTTAAATTAAAGATATGTCAAATATATTTAAATATCTTTTAATCTTATGATTCTTAAGGTGCGAAGTTTGAATTAACGATTCAGTAAAAGAGGAAAAAAGTCATTCCTTTTGAATTGAGCTAAAATAAAAAATAGGAAAAATAAGTTGAGACGAATTAATATAATTGATTGAATATCTATTTGTGTTTCTTTTGCTCAAAGCATATATAACCATTTATTTTGGTGCAGGAGGAGGTTGATTTCTTGTTGCAAATGTTCGAAGAAATCTATGATGAGTTTTCGAGGTACTGAATTTTCTAAATTAAAATATAGGAAAAGGGTAAAAAATTTCCTTATATAATGTAAAATTAATTAAATAAAAATATTTTTGGTTAATATTTTGATCTAAAAATGTCATCGTCAATAGTTAATCTAAAACACTCCTATTATTACTTAATGAGTCAAAAATGTCATTTTCCCTAATAAGTATATTGTATTTGTTTAGTTTTAAACACATTCATTTGGTAATAATAATTCTTTTATTAGCAAACACTTATCCCGCTTCTATTCGAAAAAGATTAAAAAATAAAAATACATTCTATTTTGTTAGTGTTTTAAATTGTTATTAAAACAAAATTAATGATGAGGTTATTATGATTTTATATACAAAATCCATATTATCAATCAAACAAAGGTACATTTAGTATTTTATTTTGATTGATAAAATGAGAATAAGAAGTAAAATGCCTCCTTATTTCTTAGTTGAAGTAAATCTAAAGGAAAAAACAAACAAGAATAAAAATTCTTACTGAGTAAATTTTTCTTAGGAATAAAATGTATTTAACAAGAAAAAAAAAATATTTATTACGAAAAAGATATTTTCGACCATTAAGGAATAATAGGTATATTCATTTTTCAAAACAAGCTGATTTTTTTCAATTGTGATACTCATTTCTCCTCTAAAACGTTCTAAATTCTAGATATTTGCCCCTTAGGGGCAGCTAAATGTAATTGGATGTCTAAAGCGAAATTTCAATTCGCGGCCTAAAATAGAAATAAACTTCATATACATATTTATTCAAAATTAATTTTTCTCACACTATTTAGATGAAAACTATTAGTATTCAATAATGTTTTCTCAGTTACTAGTTTTAGGTAAGATTTTATCAACTCAACATTGAAAAATATCCTTTAAGTGAGGCAATTATTATATGTATTGTTAACATAATGCTATAAGTGATAAATTGATAAAGGAAAAAACTTACCCGCACCGAGTGTTTACACCAAGCCAATGCAAAATGTATTATTACGTGATATAATGAAGAAAATATGAACTATAAATTTAAACACATGTCATGCATATATTGGCTTGGTGTAAACACCCGGTGCATGTAATTTTGCTTAAAATAATGCTTGAAACTCAAAAAGTTGATGAGACTTTGGTATACCTCATTTTTAATATGCTTGAAACTATTAAAAAAAAATTGTAATTCACTTTGTTCAACATTTTTCACTATTAATTTTATTTTTAATAAAGTACAAAAGAAGCTAAAGTAGGCAAAATAATTTATTTTCAAAAAAATTATACTTTTTTTAATCATAAATAATCATTTTTCCTATAAAAGATTTAACACATCATTTATTGTTGACAAAAATTTGAGGCCCCCAAGGCAAAGGCGTCATTTTCATGCATAGAGCCGTCCCTGTAATGCCCCTCTCGATATTTTAAGTCTTTTGATATATTTGACTCGAAATGATTTATTTTTACAACAGATCAAATTTTAAAAATTATATAATTTCTCAATATAATAAATATATAACATTGTTTTATTATTATTTTCCCCCCATTATGAATAGGTCTGGAGTAAGAGTGTCTATTATTGGTTGTAAATCCGACCTCCCAATGACATTACAAAAATGCATAACATTAACAGAAGAGACTACAAAGGGAAACAAAGGACTTCACCTTGTGATTGCACTAAACTATGGTGGATATTATGACATATTGCAAGCAACAAAAAGTATTGTTAATAAAGCAATGAATGGTTTATTAAATGTAGAAGATATCAACAAGAATTTATTTGATCAAGAACTTGAAAGCAAGTGTCCAAATCCTGATTTGCTTATAAGGACAGGAGGTGAACAAAGAATTAGTAACTTTTTGTTATGGCAATTGGCTTATACTGAATTTTACTTCACCAACACATTGTTTCCTGATTTTGGAGAGGAAGATCTTAAAGAGGCAATAATGAACTTTCAACAAAGGCATAGACGTTTTGGTGGACACACATATTGAGGAACAAAAAGAGGTTTCTAGTATCTCTTGTTTAATGTGTTTTTTTTTTTCTATAATAATGTCATGTTGATTTGTTAAATCTTACAAGCATCATTATGCACAATGCTAGTTCAATAAAATAATAATTTTTTAACCTCCTAACCTCATAGATAGATTTTAACGCATCTATTCTGTTAAAGAAAGTTAATCATCTCACAAATGTGTTGAGTTATCCCACATCGGAAGTGGAAGGGGCTGGTGGTCAATTTATAAGTGTGAGGGAAAGCCTCAACCTTTGAGCTAGCTTTTGGGTTGAGAAGGCCCAAGACCACCCAACATTGGTATCAGAGCCAAGGTTTTATCTGAGTATGCTCTGTGGTTGCAGCACAGTCTGAACTTCCACATCAGAAAAGATTTACTTTGATTTGCGATAACTATATTTTTTGGGGAAAACAATGGAAGCCAACACAAGTAGAATGGTTACTTTGAATGGTGTTAATTATGCCATTTGGAAGGGGAAAATGGAAGATCTGCTTTATGTCAAGAATTTTTATAAACCAGTATTTACCACTGTAAAGCCTGATAAAATGACAGATGAAGAGTGGAATCTGTTTCATAGACAGGTTTGTGGATTCATTAGGCAATGGGTCGACGATAATGTGTTGAACCATATTTCTGGGGAAACACATGCTCGAACCCTATGGGAGCATCTTGAAAGTTTGTATGCTCGAAAGACTGGCAACAACAAAATGTTCTTAATAAAGCAGATGTTGAGTTTGAAGTATCATGATGGTTCTCCAATGACAGACCATCTGAATAATTTTCAGGGGATTATGAACCAATTATCTGCTATGGGCATCAAATTTGATGAAGAAATTCAAGGCTTGCTTCTACTTGGTTCCCTACCAGATTCTTGGGAAACATTTAGAACGTCATTGTCAAATTCTGCTCCGGATGGTGTGATCTCTATGGATTCCGCCAAGAGCAGTGTCTTGAACTAAGAGATGAGAAGAAAAACTCAAGGTTCCTCTTCGTCGGATGTCCTGATAACTGGCCCCAGGGGGAGAAATAAAACTCGTGGTTCTCAGCATAGAGAACAAAATAGGAGCAAATCCAAAGGCAGACTTAAGGATATTGAGTGCTATCATTGTGGCATGAAAGGGCACACAAAGAAGTTCTGCAGAAAGTTGAAGAGGGAGAACAATAACAAAGAGGAAACTAAACAAGATGGCAATGAAAATTGCCTAGCCACCGTCACCACCGAAGATCTTGTAACCGTTCTTGATGAAAACATGATAAATATTGCTTGTGATGAGTCAAGCTGGGTTGTGGATACTGGTGCCGCATCTCATGTGACATCAAGGAAGGATTTTTTCTCTTCCTACACTCCTGGTGATTTTGGAACCTTGAGTATGGGTAATGAGACTGTTTCTAGGGTGGTTGGTGTTGGTACAATTTGTTTAAAAACTAGTGTTGGAACTAAACTAGTTTTGAACAATGTGAAACATGCTCCTGATGTTCG
The DNA here is from genome assembly GCA_032847665.1 of Solanum chilense. NCBI lineage: Eukaryota > Viridiplantae > Streptophyta > Magnoliopsida > Solanales > Solanaceae > Solanum > Solanum chilense. The sequence continues at coordinate 1,111,109 of CM064970.1, forward strand.
TCTACACCTAATTTCTGTTGGTGTTTTAGATGATGAAGGATATGTTAGTACCAACGGTGATGGAAAATGGAAGCTCATTAAGGGTTCCTTGGTTGTGGCTCGTGGTAACAAACGTCGTGGTCTATACTGGACTACGGCCTCTGCTTGTGTTGATATGGTGAATGTGGTTGAGAGCGATAGCTCTTCAACATTATGGCACAAGAGGCTTAGCCACATTAGCGAGAAAGGACTTAATGTTCTAGCCAAGAAGAAATTATTGTCAAATTTCCAAAGTGCTAAATTAGAAAAATGTGAGCACTGCTTGGTTGGTAAACAAAATAGAGTTTCCTTTAAGTCCTACCCTCCTTCGAGAAAGACAGAGTTGCTTGAGTTAGTGCACTCTGATTTATGTGGTCCAATGAAGACAAAGACATTGGGTGGTGCACTTTACTTTGTCACTTTCATTGATGATTGCTCGAGAAAACTTTGGGTTTATGTCTTGAAGACTAAAGACCAAGTGTTAGGTGTCTTTAAGCAGTTTCAGGCTTCAGTTGAAAGAGAAACTGGAAAGAAATTGAAATGTATTCGTACTGATAATGGTGGTGAATATTGTGGACCATTTGACGAATACTGCAAGCATCAAGGTATTAGACACCAAAAGACTCCTCCCAAGACTCCTCAGCTTAATGGTTTGGCTGAGAGGATGAACAGGACCTTGATGGAAAGAGTTAGATGTTTGCTTTCTGAAGCAAAGTTGCCAAACTCATTTTGGGGCGAGGCTTTATTGACCGCTGCACATGTTATTAATCTATCTCCTGCTGTTGCTTTGCAAAGTGATGTACCAAATAGTGTTTGGTATGGAAAGGATGTTTCCTATGACCATTTGAGAGTATTTGGTTGCAAAGCTTTTGTACATGTGCCGAAAGATGAGAGGTCAAAATTAGATGCCAAGACAAGGCAATGCATCTTCATTGGATATGGCCTAGATGAATTTGGTTACAGGCTATATGATCCGATTGAAAAGAAACTTGTGAGAAGCCGTGATATTATTTTCATGGAGAATCAAACAATTGAAGATATTGACAAAGCGGAGAAGGTAGAATCTTCAAGTTTTGATGGTATAGTTCATCATGATGAAGTTCCTCACACAAGTGTGCATGATGTTGTTGGGTTTGATAATCATGGTGACGCCCAGAATCATGTATCGAATCAACATGTTGATGTTGATAATAACAATGATATTGTTATTGATGATCCTGTTGCTCATGAAGTTGTGGACGAATCAAATATTCCGCTTCGGAGGTCCACAAGACAGCGGTTTCCTTCCTCCCGTTATTCACCCAATGAGTATGTGTTACTCACTGACGGGGGAGAACCTGAATGTTATAAGGAGGCCATGGAAGATGAGCACAGGAATCAATGGATTGAAGCCATGCAAGACGAGATGAAGTCTTTGCATGAGAACCACACTTATGAGTTGGTAAAATTGCCCAAGGGCATGAGAGCTTTGAAGAACAAGTGGGTGTTCAAACTTAAAGTTGAAGAACACAACTTGAAGCCCAGGTACAAAGCTAGATTGGTTGTTAAGGGATTCAGTCAAAGGAAAGGTATTGACTTTGACGAAATATTTTCTCCTGTTGTGAAAATGTCCTCAATTCGCACAGTTCTAGGTTTGGCTGCTAGTCTTAATTTAGAGATTGAGCAGATGGATGTGAAGACGGCTTTCCTTCACGGTGACCTAGAAGAAGAGATTTATATGGAACAACCTGAGGGCTTCAAAGTAGATGGTAAAGAAAATTTTGTATGCAAACTCAAAAAGAGTCTCTATGGCCTAAAACAAGCTCCCAGACAGTGGTACAAAAAGTTTGAATCTGTTATGGGGGAGCAAGGCTATAAGAAGACTTCTTCAGATCATTGCGTATTTGTACAAAAATTTTCTGACAATGATTTCATCATCCTTTTGTTGTATGTGGATGATATGTTGATTGTGGGCAAGAATACTTCCAAGATTGACGAGCTGAAGAAAGAGTTGTGTAAGTCTTTTTCTATGAAAGACTTGGGTCATGCCAAACAAATTTTGGGCATGAGAATTACTCGTCTTAGAGATGAAAAGAAGATTTATTTGTCCCAGAAGAAGTACATTGAACGCGTACTGGAGCGCTTCAATATGAAGAATGCGAAGCCTGTGAGTATACCTCTTGCTGGTCATATGAAGTTGAGCAAGAAGATGTGTCCTACAGCTAGGGAGGAAAAAGAGAACATGGCCAAAATTCCATATTCCTCCGTCGTCGGAAGTCTAATGTATGCAATGGTGTGCACTAGACCTGATATTGCTCACGCAGTTGGTGTTGTCAGTAGATTTCTCGAAAATCCAGGAAAAGAGCATTGGGAAGCTGTGAAGTGGATACTCAGGTATCTTAAAGGAAGCTCAGATGAATGCTTGTGTTTTGGAGCATCAAATCCAATCTTGAAAGGCTATACAGATTCTGATATGGCAGGTGACCTTGATAACAGAAAATCCACTACTGGATATTTGTTTACTTTTTCAGGGGGAGCTATATCATGGCAGTCAAAGTTGCAGAAGTGTGTTGCACTATCTACAACTGAAGCTGAGTATATTGCGGCTACTGAAGCCGGCAAGGAGATGATATGGCTAAAGCGATTTCTTCAAGAGCTTGGTTTGAATCAGATGGAGTATATTGTCTATTGTGACAGCCAGAGTGCAATAGACTTGAGCAAGAACTCCATGTACCATGCAAGAACAAAACACATTGACGTCAGATATCATTGGATTCGTGAGAAAGTGGAGAATGAATCATTTCACGTCAAAAAGATTCACACAAGTGAAAATCCTGCAGATATGCTGACCAAAATGATACCGAAAGACAAGTTCGAGTTATGCAAAGAACTTGTGGGTATGAGCTCTCTCTAAAGAAGTTGAAGATACCTTCTTCCAGTAAATGGGACTGGAGGGGGAGATTTGTTGAATCCATCCCATTGTTTTTGTCAACTTTAGCTATTCAATTGGTACAAGCAATTGTTAAAAAGGAATAGTAATTGGAGTTGAAAAGAAAAGATTTGGTAGTTGGCAAATTGGTAAGATTTGCAACCATTCTTGACTTTGAAAGATTTGGTAGTTGGCAAATTGGTAAGATTTGCAACCATTCTTGACTTTGCTATGTTTACATATGTCATTAGTGACATAGGCATGGTTTTATCCTTCTATAAATAGAGCATTCTTGCTCATTTGTAGAACACACCAAGTTAGAGTGAAAAACCATTTTGAGAGCAAAGTGAGGTATTCCATAGACTATACAAAAATAGTCTGTGAAGAAAAATAGAGTGTGAGCGATATTTAGTAAGACGGAAACCAAAAGAGTGTTGTTCCTTTTGAGTGTGTAGTAGTCACTTTGAGTGTTGTATTCGTGACTACACAGTGTAAAATTCCTTACTATAGTAATATCAGTTGCTCCTCTTGTTCCGTGGTTTTTTCCCTTATTCAGAAGGGTTTCCACGTAAAATTCTTGGTGTCGTTATTTTCCCATTTTATTTCATTACTTTTACCATATATACTTTTGTGTTTGTCCGCGTTTTCCCAACAAACTGGTATCAGAGCCCAGGTTGTCAACAAGTCTCAGCCCACCGGGAGAAGCTGGGTTGTCGTTCTCTCCAACCCAAGGCCCGATGTGTGAAGGGGGAGATTGTTGAGTTATCCCACATCGGAAGTGGAAGGGGCTGGTGGTCAATTTATAAGTGTGAGGGAAAGCCTCAACCTTTGAGCTAGCTTTTGGGTTGAGAAGGCCCAAGACCACCCAACAAAATGTCCGCACAAGAAAAATTAGTTCATGTAAATAATAATTGATAATTAAGATATTAACAAGGCACGACTTTTAAAAAAATAGTTTGATGATCTTAAATACGAAAGACACGCATGCTACATAAATTGAAACATGTAGAGAGGAAGTAATTTTAAAAAGACCAAACCTTGTTAGTCATATGGTGAAGCTTAGTGCTTGCCACATAAAAATAACATTCTTGGTCAAATTCTTTTTCCAAATCCAAATGCCAAAAACTAGTTAAATAGATTTTATAATCCTTTTATTTCACATCATCATCGTTAATGATATAATTGTTGAATCGATTAGGAAAAATTTCTCAGAATCGTCTCAATATTAAGGGTTCCCTTCTCATTCACTAAGGCTATTGTTTTGTTTTGTATAATGTAACCATTAACCTCACATTATTTTGTTAATTCTCTTGGTAAGAACACTTAATTATTTCGATCCTAATAAGAATGAAGCTTTAGAGTTTCTTTAACAACCAACTTCAAAATACTTCAAATTAATATCAATATGATCAATTATTCTTTTTTGAAAAAATTACATAAATTAATACATTTTTAAAAATAATTATTGATTTTAGCAATATTTTTTGTTTATTACCATTTATAGCAATATTCTGATAAATCTGTAATATGTATTAAAAGGGAATTACGTATGCAATACATTTGAATTATAACTGTTTTTGAAATATATTATGTTTGTTTGGTAAAAAATTGTCATATTGTATTATAAGTGCATTAAAATGTGTGATAAATGTATTATCCTTCATTAAAACTTGTATTATATTTGAATAATAAATTTATCTTTGTAATATGTATTAAACTTGTATATAAATGAATTAAAAATGGTCAAGTGAAAAAAAATTACTATTGCTATAAATGGTAAATATTTTTTTATCATAGTATATTTATGTAAGTTTCCCTTGTTTTTTTCCCCCCTTCAAATTCTATTTGGGCTTTTTTCATCAAGCCCCATTCAATTATAGTTGATGTTTGAGTCACTTCCAGCATTGAAAATATCTTGTATAGGATGTAAAAATTATACAGTATATATGAGCTAGTTTTAAATATACACTAATAAAGTAATTAGTTTACAATACACATCTTCACGTTTTTATTTATGTTATAATATATTCAAAACAACGAAATATACCCTTTCAAGTATAAGGTAGTTAAGAAACTCATTAAAAAGAAGTATTTTCAATATAAAATAAAGTCACAATATTCTCTTTGGCTACGAAAAAGAATCATTTATTTTAAACTATGCAAAAAAAAGTCTTAATATTTTTACTCCATATAAACTAAGATAAATAATATTTAGTTAAGTCTTGAAAAGTAACTTAAAAAATATATTATTAATGATAAAAACAAGATATATATATATAAAATTATCTTTTCTTATTGTTAAAAATAAACAAATATAGTATGTGTTATCGTAAATTCCGACATTTATATGTCACAAATTTTTAAACCTTTTTTCTCCCTCTCGATTTTTACCAAATTTTGCCCAAAAAAATCTATCTTCCTTCCACGTGTCTTCATATAATTCGTTGGATTTATCTATAAATAAAATCTTTTCTTCCTTTAGCCATAACTCTGCCCTTTGTTCAGTTCAACTTTTTCGCGGCCGCCTCTTATTCGCTTGGTGCAGGTCGGGACCTCATTCGCCGGCGCCGGAAATAATGGCGGACGAACGACGGCGGTGTTAATTCTACTAAAGTTGTCACCGACGAATATATGTTTGATTAGCGGCGAAATTTGGGTCCTGCCTTGCATCAACTGAATTGGAGACAGCTGTGAATCGAAGATTTTGGATTGATTTAATCTAATTCAGATTCGGTTTAGATCGATCTAGTATTGGCGATTTGCTTCGTCTCAGGTTTAATTTGTTTGATTTGATTTCGATTATTAATTATGTTTATGTGTATATGTATATGAGTTTTGTAATTTATATTTCAGATTAGATTTGCCTGGATCTGACTTTATAGATTGGTGAGCATGCGATTCAATTTCTAGATCTTGTTTTTATATAGACTCACATACATACTGGATTTTGACTAATATTTTAGTATGAATGTTATGAAAAAGTATTGTAATTTATAGTATAGTTGTTAAACTTTGGAATTTAAAACTTAGAATGTTGAATTAATCTAATTCGATTCAGCTTTGAAAATGAGTTAAATTGACTCTTGTGAAGCAGAACATTTATAAGTAGAAGTGAGCGGAGGGAGTAGTTCACGGGACGTAGGAGGTTTTCATTAGATTGCAGTTAGAGATGCAATTTATTTTATCCTTTTTATATGATTCAAGTTTATAGTTATAGTTGGGATCTCTTTGATCATAAGATTTTGTAAAGTATTTGTTTTTTCAACTCCAAGTTGTTACTGATGTGTTCTGCGATTTTCTGATGCCCTTGTTACATATATATTTGATGGATTTAAGTGGCGAAGTGTTAAAGGTTTTGTATTTGATTTTTGTGATCACTTTTATATATATGGAAACTCTTTTTTACGGTAACACGTTCCAAGTGTTTCTTTTATGAAATGAACAGGGAAAAATCACATTTGGTGATTTGACATGAAGAAGCATGTAAGATAACTCTTTCTCATTAAATTATCAATGTCCACCCTCCAAGATTTTACTGAAAACTTTTGTGATTTAATGCCACACTGTTGCATATATTTGATAGACTGTGAGGCAAAACTATAAAGATTTGATCTTTGGTTTCTTGTGAACACTTTTATATATCTAGAAACGTTTGCTCATAACACCCTCCAAGATTTTACCGATGCCTTCTGTGATTTGATGCCTTACCGCTACACATATCTGATAGATTGATCGGCAAATTTATAGAGTTCTGGTGATACTGTTAGCATGAAGTTTAGAAGATTTACGTATATGTGATTGAATGTGGATTTTAAGAGAAAATTAATTAAAAACTTCTGATTTCCTAACACTCATTTCTCTTGGGATTGCAGCAATTTTCAGGAAACTAATGGCTAAACGATGTTTTGGATACTCTAATTGGTCATAGAGTTTTCTTGGACTCTCCAAAATGTTGATGGGTGCGTGTCTTCCAAAGGCCTTGTATAGACATTTTTATACTCTAATTGGTCATAGAGTTCACTGACTAGAAAAGCTACGATGCTGTGAAACTGTGATGGAACTTTGGAAAAAGATTATTCTTACCTATTTTGCTTGGACTCTCTAAAAATGTTGCTGCATCTGTATCAAAATCCTCTGAAAATGCAGTACCTTTGGAAGACACACCCATCGGCATTTTGGAGAGTCCCATCACCTAATATACTACTATTGATTCTCACTACTGCTCCGTTCAATTATATTCCTGTCAAAATCCTTTCTTAAGTTCAAACTTTAAATGCAGTTATGCTATCAGAGGAAGGAGATGAGAGCGTCCATGGTAGCTTGCCAATTTTTAATGTTGGTACCCTCTGCTATGTATGTGGACGGCAATCTCCTCACATACTCTGTCTTCTATGAATTTACCAGTCTGGGATCTAATCTGATTGCATTCCCTCCTAGGTAATGACAACTTTTTACATCGCAAATAAGCAGCTTATTACAGCATCTCTACTAGACTTTTTTCTTCGCCCACGAGTTTATACACTGTGTCTCCACCTGCCAATTATCAGCAGTTCTTTGTATATTCAGCCAATTCAGAATCCTCTGCCATACGGCTATAGTCATTCTGCAGATTCCACCAAATGAAAATGGATGTTATGTTGTGGGATTTGAGCTACACTTGGTCTTATGCTATGGACATTTACTAGTTTTATTTTATAGTGTCGCCCATGCATATCATATATGACTCTGTCCACAGAAAATAGGTTTGGTTTTTCATACAGCCAGTTGTTGTATTATATTTTTCTATACATAATATGTTATAGATTATAATTCTCATGCACAAGGGTTGCACATAGAGTTGTTTCCATCAGATTTTCTTGCTATTTGGCTCTTCAGTTTTCCCTTTTGCCCCAACTATTCTCTAAAAAAAAATTTAGTGGGTATTTTCGACATAAAACATGTTCGTTTCTTGTAGACTTTGTATTGTTTAGTTTCTATGATTACTACACTATTTTCTACTTCTTTGCACTTCAAAAACAGTTTCTCTATCTCCACAAGGTAGTGATAAAGTATCCGTACACTCTACCCTCCACTAATGAAATCTCACTGAATATGTCGTTGTGATTGTACTTTCTCTTTAGTCCATAAAAATGTTGTGGACATACAATTCCGGAAAAAAGTGAAAATTATCCATGGTCAAAGAGGCAATGTTTTCTGTTTGGTGTTTGTTGAATGTAAAGCAGGGAATCTTTTGTATTTGTTCTGTGAAAATAGATATATCCTCTTGGACTGATATAGGCAGGAATAGGAATATGCTGCTTATGGCAAGATTTCAAGGATATAAAACCACTGCCAAGTATGGACAATATGTAAACATTAAAATTTATGAAAATTATTTAAATGTTAGCCTGTCCATGTTATCATTATTATTATTATTATTATTATTAATATATCCATTCATTTCTCAATAAATATTTGTTGATCTTGAGTAAAGGACAACTTTTATTCTAACAAGGGAAGTTCGGTTACATAAATGTGAAAATAAGAGAAGTGTAGTATTTGAAAGACTGAATCTACAAGGGAAGTTTAGTTTAATTATTCCTTTTTTTTTCTAATAAAAGGAACAAAATTATCTTTAAACTATTCGAAATGGATAAAATATAACCTTAACTATATTTTGACTCAAAAGTGTCCTTCTCATCTTACCCTTCTGTTTAACGGAAGAGTTACGTGGCATCCATATGTTCATTAAAATGCCACACGGACCTCCACATGTGCATGCCAACACACCAATTAACATTTCATCCTTTCACCAGCCCCAATTTCACCAATTCCCTCATTTCATCCCGATGTTTTAACCAAACTAAGCCATTATATAAAGTTATTCACCAAGATAATATGTTTTTCTAAAGTTTTACAAAACTAATATAAACGTATTCCACAGTAAAGTCTTAGGATATATTTTATTTTTTAAAAGTTGATGGCGTCAGATTGATATATGTTACTCATAGTAACGTTTTACTCCTAAAACGTTACTCACAGTAACATTTTAGGAGTAAAACGTTACTGAAAATAACGTTTTAAAAATAAAACGTTACTTACAGTAACATATATCATCCTAATGCTGTTAGTTTTTTAAAAATAAAATATACCCTAAAACGTTACCGTGAAACACGTTTATACTAGTTTTGTAAAATTTTAGAAAAATGTATTACTTTGGTAAATTGTTTTATATAATGACTTAGTTTGGTTAAAAATTCTTTCATCCCTTTCTCCATTAAAAGACCTAAGAATATTGGGGCCATTAAAAGACCTAAGAATATTGGGGCGATTTCGGAGAAATATTAGTAATATCTGAAAATTGATGTGGATGTTAAATCTAAATAGTCTACTAAAGCTCATCATTAAATAGACAAGTATTTGAATTTTCTATAAGGTGTATGTTTCAATTTGGAAGAAGAGTTTGAGGAAGAAAAGTTGATAGCTTCAATCTGGATGAAGAGTTTGAGGAAGAAGAACAGAGAGAAAAAGATCTGTATTCAAACTTAATATTCCTTCTTATTATTCAGTATGTACATTCTGTGTGTATATATACATGTACACTAATAACAGAATTTAGTTACTACACACTTTTCAATGTAACTAACTATACAATCTAACTAACTATACAAACCAACTAACTAAAAAGAATATAATAACTAACTAATTTTCAATACTCCCCTGGATGTATTGAAAATGTTCAATAATCCAAGCTTGGATAAAAGAAAATCATGTTGAGTTCTTCCAAGAGCTTTTGTCAAAACATCTGCCTGTTGCTCTTTGGAAATTATGTAATTGGTTCGTATTAGTCCTTGTAATATCTTCTCACGAATGAAGTGGCAATCTATTTCGATGTGCTTCGTCCTCTCATGAAATACAGGATTAGCAGCAATCTGAAGAGCTGCTTTGCCATCACAATGTATTATGGTTGAAGACTCCAACTTTACACATAACTCTTTGAACAAACTAGTTACCCAAACCACCTCTGCTGTCAACTTCGCTAAACTCCTATATTCTGCCTCAGCAGAGCTTCGAGATACTGTATTCCGCTTCTTAGATTTCCAGGAGATGAGTGAGTCACCAAATTTCAACAAATAACCTGTCACAGACCTTCTAGTACTGAGACAAGCTGCCCAATCAGCATCACAAAATCCAGTTAGCTTTGTATCTTTGTGTGAACTCATAAGTAACCCCAAGCCTGGACTCCCTTTAATGTACTTAATCACTCTCAAAGCAACATTCCAATGTGAATGTTTAGGTTGCTGCATAAATTGACTCAAATTCTGGACTGCAAATGCAATATCTGGTCTAGTATTAGTCAAGTAAAGCAGTTTACCAATCATTCTTTGGTATCTACTTATGTCAAGAAAAAGAGGATCAGCATTGCTTGTGTTATATGCAACTGAAGTGAGCTTTATATTGCATTCCAAAGGAGTAGAAACAGGTTGTGCTCCTGCAAGGCCAGCCTCAGAAATTAATTCCAATGCATACTTCCTCTGATTCATTACTATGCCACTTTCTGATCTGCAGAACTCAATTCCTAAGAAATATTTCAACTCTCCTAGATCCTTCATCTTGAAGTGACTGTGCAGCACTTGTTTAGTAGCCTTTACTAACACAGGATCACTACATGTGATTAACAAATCATCAACATAAACCAAAACTATTACCATCCCTGTATCACTCCTCTTAGTAAACAATGAGTAATCCAAAAGACTTTGTGTGTATCCAGATTTACATAATGCCTCAGTAAGCTTAGCATTCCATTGTCTTGAGGCTTGCTTTAAACCATATAATGACTTGACTAGCTTGCACACACAATTTTGCTCTGCACCCTTGAATCCTTCAGGTAATTCCATATAGACTTCTTCATACAAATCACCTTGTAAAAAAGCATTAAACACATCCATTTGGAATATTGGCCAGACCTCTATGGATGCTAAGGCAATAATGGCTCTTACAGTAACCATCTTCACAACAGGTGCAAAGGTCTCTTGATAATCAATCCCTTCTGTTTGATTATACCCTTTAGCAACTAATCTTGCTTTATATCTATCAACCATCCCATCTGCTTTATATTTAATTTTGAATACCCATTTACAACCAATAACAGATTTTCTTTCAGGTAGTTTCATGATCTGCCATGTACCATTATCCTCAAGTGCTTTAATCTCTTGTTCCATTGCTTCCACCCACCTAGGATCCTTCACTGCTTCCTCATAAGTTCTAGGTTCTACTTCTTCAGAAAAATGACTAAGAAAAGATTGATATCCAGTAGACAAATGATCATATGTTACAAATTTAGACATGGATAAGGATGATCAGAAACACTTGTAACATAATCTTTTAACCAAACTGGAGGATTACTTGACCTCTCAGAATGTCTTGTTGCTACAGGTGCTACCACTGGAATATTAGGTACCAAATCCTCCTCTAACTCAATTTCTTCAGAACTGTTAGGATTATTTATTTCAGTAAACTCCAAAGTGTCATCATTCATTGCTAGTCTTGGGCTGTTATAACATCCTCCACACTTTGAGAATCTGTAGTAACATGTTGAGGATTGAATAATGGCACATCTTTGTCCATTTTCTTTGTTGCAAATGGAAACATATCCTCTTTAAAAACAACATCCCTACTTACCAACATTTTCTGGTGGCTTAAACTGTAAACAACATAGCCCTTCTTGGTAGAAGAATATCCCATGAACACACATGCATCAGCTCTGGTTGAAAATTTGTCATCTTTGACAAGTTTAGTTGCATAACAAAGACAACCAATTGTTCTTAAGTGACTTAGATCAGGCTGCATTCCATGAAACATTTCAAAAGGTGACTGTCCATTTAAAACACTAGTTGGCATCCTATTAATTAGATATACTGCTGCCAAGACACATTCTCCCCAAAATCTTATTGGTAAAGAACCTTGAAATCTTAGAGCTCTTGCTACTTCAAGAATATACCTATGTTTTCTCTCTACTACCCCATTTTGTTGTGGAGTGTGAGGACAGCTACTCTCATGAATGACTCCCAACTTTTCAAACAATGATTTACAATCACTATTGAAGAACTCAGTCCCATTATCTGACCTGATCTTCTTAACAGTTTTATTGAATTGAGTCTGAACCATGACAAAAAAACACTGCAATATCTGGAAAACATCACTTTTGAATTTCATCAGAAATAACCAAGTCATCCTAGAATAGTCATCAACCATTGTCAAGAAATATCTATAACCAACATGTGTAGGACTCTTATATGGTCCCCATACATCCAAATGAAGTAAGTCAAAAATAACAAAGGTCTTTGACATGCTTAAAGGAAAAGGATGTCTAGTTTGTTTTGCTAGTGGACAAACTGGACAATTGTTACACTCATTTATATCTTCACCTCTTTTAATCAAGGACAAACTTTTCAACACCTTCATGGATGGATGTCCCAGCCTATTATGCCATTTGAAGCCTTCTGAATTAAAAACCATATTGCTTATCAATGTATTTTGTTCACCATGTGCATCTCTTTTTGGAATTTGACTAGGTAGGTAGTATAAACCATTCCTCTCTTTACCAATCCCCTTCACCTTTCCATTTGAGAGGTCCTGAAACAAACAGAACTCAGCGAAAAAATTCACAAAATAATTCAACTGTCTAGTTAGCTGTGATACTGATAACAAATCATACTTAAAATCAGGAACAACTAACACATTTGTCAATGTGTCACCAATTGACACTTTACAACTACCAATTTAAGTTACTGAAGTTGCTTGTCCATTAGGTAGATGAACCTGTTTATCTAGATCTTTTATAGAAACAGAATAATCTAACTTGGTTTCTTTAGAAGTCATATGACGAGTGGCTCCAGAATCAATTATCCAATCTTCATTATCTTTTCTTTTATCTTTGGTGTTATATACAGATAAAAGTTTATAAGTACCTGCAGTATTTGCCATATAATCTTGTGAATCCTCTTTATTTATCATCTGCAGAATCTTGTTATATTGATTTGGAGTGAAAGTAGGCTGTGTTGTGAGCTGATTCTCATGTCCATTCTGCCCCATCTTTGCAGCTTGCTCTACACTTTCTGAACTGTTATTCAATCCCTGCACAGACTCAAATTCATCTTTGATCTGATTATCAACATATGCATGATTTGCCTTCCCTGCATTTTGCACATCTTGACCAGGTCCAAATTTCTTCTTGAATTTCCAATCTGGTGGATATCCAATCAACCTAAAGCATATATCCTTTGTATGACCATGCAACTTACAGTAATCACATACCAAGTGCCAATTCTTCTTTTGTTTAAAATTGCTACTATTCCCTGTATTTCCATAACTTCCTCGTCCAACATACATTGCCATAGGATCATAACTACCACTAACATTCTTTCCTTTATTGTATTGCATTACAGAGTCATCAATTTTTTTAGAATATAATGCCATCGACTCATGAATATCTCCACCAACTATATTCGCAGCAGTCATACGTTGACTTTCATCAGAAGTTATCATGGCATATGCTTTGTTTACACTTGGAAGAGGGTTCATCATCAAGATTTGGCTTCTTGCATGACTGTATACTTCATTTAATCCCATCAAAAAAGCAAACAGTCGTAGAAACTGTAAATGATCTATATACATCTTTGATTTATCACAATCGCAAGTAGGAGGGGGTACCAATGCATCGAATTCATCCCACAACAGTCTTAATTTTGTAAAGTAAGTTGATACTGTAAGATTACCTTGATGAAGAGTACATATTTCTCGATGAAGTTGATAACTTCTTGAACCATCAACCTTGTTAAATCTTTCATTCAAATCTGCCCAAACCATGGCTGCATCTGATGCATACACAATCCCACTCAACAATTCCTTAGAAACTGTGTTCATAATCCAAGCCAACACAAACGCATTACACTTCTCCCATTGTTCCCCCAATTCAGGTTTATAATCTGACTTTCGACAAGATCCAAGTACAAAACCTACTTTGCTCTTTGCACGCAAATTTATCATCAACGACCTGCTCCATAGCGAGTAATTTTCAGTTCCTGTGAGTTGGATTGAAGTTAATACACTACCTGGAGTATCTGAAGGGTGTAAGTACAGAGGATGATTGCGATTCTTCTCAATTCCTTCAAGAGTATCTGCTGAAACACTTGAACTTGAACTTCGATAACTTCCGATACCATGGCTCTGAAATTCAATGGTTATCAAACTTAACAATGTCGGAAAAAAGAAAACAAACGTGAATCTGATATTGTAGACTCACGGCTCTGATACCATGTTTCAATTTGGAAGAAGAGTTTGAGGAAGAAGAGTTGATAGCTTCAATCTGGAAGAAAAGTTTGAGGAAGAAGAACAGAGAGAAAAAGATCTGTATTCAAACTTAATATTCCTTCTTATTATTCAGTATGTACATTCTGTGTGTATATATACATGTACACTAACAACAGAATTTAGTTACTACACACTTTTCAATGTAACTAACTATACAATCTAACTAACTATACAAACCAACTAACTAAAAAGAATATAATAACTAACTAATTTCCAATAGTGTAAGCTTCTAAGACATGCCCCTAACTAACTCCAACCTTTTCTTTGCAACAACCTTGTCTTAGCCATAAATTATGAGAATTTATGTAGTTTTGGAACCAACAACGATTACATAGTTGATGGTGAATCACTTGATTTTCACAAGAAAAATCCAATCGAACATGGTTATGCACACAAACATAGTTTATTCAAAAGGGACAAGAATGGAAAAAATTTAACGTTGGATACATTTTAACAAGAAATGTCCCAAGCAAACTAAAAGACCGCGTCTCTAAATGGATTTTAAAGAAACGTTAATAGTTTTAGATATAAAATGTGCTTTAGAGTAATGAATTGTAAAACATATTTGACAGTAATGTATTATGCTTAAAACGTTACCTACACTAACGTTTTCTTTATTTTTATTTAACGCCGTTAGCCATATATTTTGCACGTCAGAATTTTTTTAAATTAAATAGATATAGCCTAAAAAACGTTACTCAAGAATATGTCTATACTAGTTTTGTAAATTTTCAAAAAGAAACATATTACTTTAGTGTATTGATTTAAATGATGACTTTAATAAAAAAAATTCGTCAACAGTATTTGTATGTTACTTCTATAGCATTTGGTTCAAGATTGGTTCCTCTTACAACACAATACTATCTTGGAATAAAAATCTCCATGGATCTTTAGAAAGTGATGAAATATATAATTTATGCAATTGTACCGGTATATTCATGAGGCTCCTCAATGGTTTACGAACCTATAAGGTAACAACTCTTGTATTTTTTGTTTTAATTTTAGTTTGGCTTATCAAGATAGCTTTCACGTAATATATATATATATATATATATATATATATATATATATTACGTGAAAAATTATATTAAGCCCCTCTTAAAAGTTTGACTTTTGATCCTCAATCTTGTTAAATCGGCCTGTTAATAAATAATATTGTCTAAAAGTATTCACATATTATCTAGACAAATAATATAAAGAGGTGGAGTTGGCTGATGGGAGGGAGGGGTGTGAGGGGTTAGGAGATGGACAAAGATGAGATGTGTTAGAAGTTGGAAAAAAGACCATAAATCAATATAAATTATCGCCCTAGACTTATCATTCTTTCATTTCATTCTATTGATTGCCTCTAGCTCCAATGAACATATACATGAAATTATGTCGACTTACGTACGTTTTGAAAAATATTATATTTATGTTTGAGATCGTCTCTATGTGATTCATCCCAAGTAGCTTCACTTGGAACTCCACATACGCGTTTGTGACCCGTAATTGGGTCTGAGAAAGTCATACTAGACAAAACAGTTTCTGAAGTTTTTTTCACAAGTCCAAGCTATGGGTCGTACTTCAAGTTACGATCTGTAAATAGAGTTTGTAGTTGTCAAACTATATTGGAGTAGTCTGGTAAAACGATCATAACTTTTTACTCCGAACACTTATTAACACAACCTTGGGGACATTCAAAAAAACAACAACTCATAGGCCTTTAATTTGGTAGGTCATGGCCACCTAATTCATTATATGTTGATAGCTATGGTCGTTTGAAATTGACCCTTGAATGAACTAATGCAAAAACTTAGCCGGTAAGATGGTTTTGAACTCAACTTAGTATTGAAGGTCTCTTATGACCCTAAACCACTTCTCACAAATAGGAATGAATCTCAACACATAAGATTCAAGCTTATAAACTTATAACGAAAGATTAGAATCATAAGAATAGAGTTGCGAGATGTTACAAATATATATAGTACTACCACTAAATAGTTATTGAAAAGTCTTTTATTTGTTGTAATCTACAACACATAAAACAAGACATACAAGGGGCTAGGTCTAAAAACTAACAATGGCTTTCAATATGTATGTCCACCAAAACGTCTATGCCTTTGTTGAAAGTTCATTATTGCCTCTTTAAGATCTTTCTCTCCAAAATCAGGAAACAATGTGTTGGTGAAGTAAAATTCAGTATAAGCCAATTGCCACAACAAAAAGTTACTAACTCTTTGTTCACCTCCTGTCCTTATAAGTAAATCAGGATTTGGACACTTGCTTTCAAGTTCTTGATCAAATAAATTCTTGTTGATATCTTCTACATCTAATAAACCATTCATTGCTTTATTGACAATACTTTTTGTTGCTTGCAATATGTCATAATATCCACCATAGTTTAGTGCAATCACAAGGTGAAGTCCTTTGTTTCCCTTTGTAGTCTCTTCTGTTAATGCTATGCATTTTTGTAGAGTCATTGGAAGGTTGGATTTACAACCAATAACAGACACTCTTACTCCAAACCTATTGATAAAAGGCAAGGGAAAAATTAAAACAGTGGTATATATTTATATTTGAAAATTGTTTAATTCTTTTGATAATATAGATCATAATCAAGTTAATAGTTTGCTATGTAAATGTCTTTGTTATTAATAGTATGATCCAGAAATGTAAATTCAGTACCTCGAAAATGCGTCGAAGAATTCTTCAAATAGTTGCATCAACAAATCTACCTCCTCCTGCTCCAAAAACAAATAGTTATACATAGAATTTGAAACCTAAATGGTGAAAAATGTTAATAAAAATTTTAAAACGGTATATTAAATTCTAAAAGTCAAATTTAACAAATCGCTGCTATAGCAGCAATCTTGCTTTTTCTAGCGGACAAAATCGCTATTTCGTGAGCGATTTTACCGTTTTGGTTAAAAAGAAATTTCATATACTGTTTTGAAATTTTTGTTAACATTTTCATCCTTTAGGCTCCGGACTCGTTATATATGCTTGAACAAAAGAAAAATATATAAATTCTATAAATTATATTCATTCGTTTCAATTTATTTGTCTCACTTTCTATTTTAGATCCGTTGGAGATTTGCTTGGTTGTTGATCTAAGAAAAAAAGACATGAGAGTCTTTGGGCATTGCATTTCAAAAGGAATGATTTTTTTCTTTTTAAAAAAAAAATTAAAATAGATATTTTTAATATATTTAACATATTTTTAATTTAAAATTCTACAAAATAATATTTAAAGATCTTCATTACTTCTTTGAACTTCGTGTCAAATTAAAACAGAATAAACTAATTAAAATAGTGAATATACTCAAATGACAAAACACGTACCTTGGATCTTTTCCAATTTTCAGTAGAAAAAGCAAAAGCAGTGATAATTTGTATTCCCAATTTAGAAGAAATATCACAAATCTCTTTTAATTTTGGAATAATAAGTTTGTGACCTTCATATACTTCTAAACCCTTAGCCTTTGCCCATCTCCTATTACCATCCATTATCAAAGCAATGTGTTTAGGTATAAGCTCTTCATGAAGCTCGAAATCATCATTATCATTATCATTATCATAACGAAGCTTTTCAGTTTGTAAGCTTAATGAGCATGATATCTTGCTGAGTCCACGACCAGACACTGTCAAAGGCAGATTCAGAATTTGAAATTGTTTATCATGAGTTCCTACATTAATATTACATTAATTTATAATATTTACCATTTTCAATAGTAAATAGTAAAAAAAATTATAGGTATATGTATACAAGGTATGAACAAAAACTACTAGCTAGAACTCGTAAGTAATTAACCTTTGAATTCACCTATGGATATTGATGTATTTCGCCGTAAAATAAGAGATGGTGATGATGATTTCTGGGATTTTAGACCTAAAGAGCTCTTTGATGGGATGAGGTGCTGGAATACTAATGAAGAGTTCATGATTTAATTACTTTGCTTTAGTTTCTAGTGAAGTGAAACAAGGGAGGAGTAGTGTTTAAATAGTGTAAAACATGTTTCACCAATTCAATTTTATAATATTATAACCCTACTTACCTATATAGGGTGTGATGGTAGTTGATATTCATGTACTATTTGATTAAAAGTTTAAGTTCAAAGTGTTCATGATATGAAGAATTTTCCCAATATTGTTGAAGACTTAATGAACCAAATAAAAGTTTATTTGAGAGTAGATTTATCTACACACAAAGGGGTCATCCATGTTATTATTTTTTTTTAAAAAAAAAAAAAAATCTGATTTTAATATATCATTTGCTATAAGTGGTTAATTATGATATGGACCATGTCATTAATTAAAGGGATAATTGTACATAATAGCAAACTAATAATCTAAAATAAATGGAGTAGATACTGTTTGATTTAATTGTGCCCCATACCAAACGTTTGTCAGTCGTCTCGCTCCCTGAACTCTCGCTCGTCACTCTCCCTTTGCTCGCCTCTCTTGTTTATACAATAGAAGTGTATAAATTGTGTTTTTGTTTTGTATAAAGCGAGAAAAAATTGTATATACACATGCAAAAACATATATCTTCGTGCTATACACTTAATTATACAATATACAAACATTTTACTTCGATTTCAATTGTATACAAATGCAAATTTTATACAGATATAGCAGCGAAATAGGTCAGCGAATTATACAACTGCAGTGAAATACAATTTTCTCTAGCTTTATACAATAAAACTGTATAAATTGTGTTTCTGTTTAGTATAAAGCGAGAGAAAATTGTATATACACATGCAAAAACATACGTCTTCTTCTTATATACTTATAATTATACGATATACAAACATTTTACTTCGATTCAATTGTATACAAATGCAAATTTTATACAGATATTGTAGCGAAATAGGCCAACGAATTATACAATTGCATCGAAATAGGCCAGCGAATCATACAATTGCATCGAAAATAGGCCAGTGAATCATACAATTGCATCGAAATAGGCCAGCGAATCATACAATTGTATATGTAAAGCGAACTATATATTTATATGTTTGTTATGAAGCGCAATTATGCAAACTTTATTATAACATACAAATATAATTTTTTGTTTGCTATACGTCAAAGTTGCTCGTAATTAAATAAATCAAAATATTAAATCTATCTAATTTTTTTAAAAAAAACAGTGTATTACAAGTCACAACTGTGTTCCTTAATAGTATTAAAAGAAATAGTTCAATTAAAAATCCTAACATATTAGGATTATTTTACATTAAATTAATATGTATTCTCTCTATCCCTAATTACTAGTCCATTTTTGAATTGACACACGTATTAAGAAAACAATTAGTGATATAGTGAGTTTATCAATTTATCCCTATTAATTATGAAGCGGATGAAAAGTTCTATATTTTTCAAAGTAATTAGTCATTTAATTGAGAATATAATAGGTAAAAAATTATTATTTCTTGATTTGTCAAAATAGACAATTAAAAACGACTATAAAAGAAAAAAATAAACAAATAATTAAAAACGGAACGAGTATTATTTTGTCTTTATATTTATCGTATTTAGAGAGTAAACAAGATGTGTGCTTCAATTTTCCTTTCGAGAAGAACTAATAATAAATACAACTAATTATCTTAGTACATTTTAGGAAATTGTTTAGAGCATATCTTTCAATTTTCCACCTTAATTATTTCTTCACATTTTAGGAAATTGTTTAGGTCACAGGTAATTATGGATAACTAAAAAAAACAAAAATGAAGAAGTAATTAGCGATAAAGAGTATTTTATTTTAATTAAAATGACTAAACTTACTTTTATAAGAATGTACTATTAGACACAGGTGTTTATGCTAGCACGCGTTTAATATTTATTATTTTTTATTTTAATTTATGTAATATAGATAAAATTTAGAGAGTTAATTAAATTTTAATATGATTTTTAGATATTTTAAATTCTTAATTACATTTTGTTTGTGCAAATTTAATATGAATAAGTCTATCTAGATGTTCATGACTAGAGTATTTTTCGTCATCGATCATTGATTTTTTACTCAAAATAATTACAAGATATACAAAAAATACTATTGATATTCAAAATAATAAACCTATAACTAAAGAACGTGAATTTAAAACTAGAATTCATAGCTAAATTGGGTTCCACCTTTAAAAATATTATACACTAATTAAATGAAAATAGAACATACAACAATAATTTTAATTTTTTTAAAACACGCCGAAGCAAGCATACCGACGAAGACATGCTGACTCATATATAATAAGAGAATATTTTTCCAAGAGGGGAATATTTTTTTTTTTTACTATTGATTCCCGTGGGAGACAACATAGATGAGCGATAGTATTAAAAGAAATAGTTCAATTAAATAAATAAAAATATTAAATCTATCTAATTTTTTTGAATTATCTTAGTACATTTTAGGAAATTGTTTAGGTAGCAGGTAATTATGGATAATTAAAAAAATAAAAATAAACAACTAATTAGCGACAGAGAATATTTTATTTTATTTAAAATGACTAAACTTAGTTTTATAAGAATGTACTATTAGACACAGGTGTTTGTGCTAGCACACATTTAATATTTATTATTTTTTATTTGTATTTATGTAATATGATAAAATTTAGAGAGTTAATTAAATTTTAATATAATTTTAGATATTTTAAGTTCTTAATTACATTTTGTTTGTGCAAATTTAATATGACTAAGTCTATTTAAATGTTCATGACTAGTATATTTTTCGTCATCGATCATTAATTTTTTTACTCAAAGTAATTAAAAGATATACAAAAAAATACTACCGACGTTCAAAATAATAAACCTATAACTAAAGAACGTGAATTTAAAACTAGAATTCATAGATAAATTGGGTATCATATTTAAAAATATTATACACTAATTAAATGAAAATAGAACATACAAAAATAATTTTAATTTTTTTAAAACACGCCGAAGCAAGCATGAAGACATACTGACTCATATATAATAAGAGAACATTTTTCCTAGAGGGGAATATTTTTTTTTACTATTGATTCCCATGGGAGACAACATAGATGAGTGAAAAATCATTTTTATCGTAATAATGTGAAGATTAAGAAGATTTGAGTCCCTAAATAATAATTTAATACTAATTTTGGTAAGCGATGCGTATAAAAAAATTTACCTTGAGTTATCGAAAGATGAATAAAATATATGAAATAAGAACCATTAAAGTGTAAAAATATCCCTTATATCAATACTGACAGAGGCGGAATCAGAATTTTCAATAAGGAGTTCAAAATCTGAAGAAATAGACGTACAAAATAGCCGAAAGGAGATCGATATCTAATATATACATAAAAAATTTTTTTTTTTCACGACAAAACTTACTGTAAAGGTAATAAACATATTTTCCCAGACGAAGATACTTTTTTGGGTATGGATTTTCTTGGAAGACAACATAGATAAGGGAAAAATTATTTGTATAGTACTAATTTCAAAGATTAAGAAGATTTAAATATTTAATACTAATTCGTGACGTTGACACAATTAATAAATTTATATTAATTTATAAATAAAATAAAATTATTAAATGACAAAAATACCCTTTACATCAATGCTTATTGTGGGGAAGCGACTAAAAATATTTATTTCACAATGAAAATAAAGAATTTCTTCAATCTCACTTGTTTAATTTCTACTCTTCATAAATTTATTTTTCTCTCTTCTTTTTTTTTTACCTCCTTCTAATTATAAAATGATACTCCTAATATGTTTTAATATTTTAACAATATTTTTATTTTTTACTTAATTTATGTCAATTAATTAGATTTTTTATAGAAAACTGAATACTCCAATAAAAAGTTGAGAAAATTTAATTAAAAAGAAATATTCTGAACATAATACAAGATATTGTTATTTCAAAATATGGCCTCTTATTCCATTTATTTCTCCATCATAAGCATTATTTAAAAATTACCTAAATGAATTTGAGTTCGATCAGTTCAGTCTAAAAATCTTTTATATATTATTCCTTTTATAGATTCTTTAATGGGTTTTACTTATATAAATATATGTGTCGTTTAATTAATGTTATACTTATATTTATGCTTATTTTATTTTAACTAAAATGACTAAACATTCGTCAAATTTTCGGCTACACTATTGCTGCTAAATGGCCTGAAAAATTGATGAGAATTTTTAAAAGTCTATTATATTTTTTTTATTTTAAAATAAATTGTTTTTTTATTTTTTTATTAAAAAGTATGAAAATTAAAAGAAAAATATTTAGAAAAACGAAAATATTATAATGTGAAATATGTTACTAATTTTACCATTTTGATCGAATTTTGGGGAAAAGGATTTTTCCTTTTTTAAGTATGGATTCCCGTGGGAGACAAGCTAGATACGAGAATATTTTTGTAACAGTAATGTGAAGATAAAAATAATACTAATTTTGGACGCTGGTGAGCATAGTTAATTAATTCATCTTGATTTATCGAAAAGATGAACAAAATAAAAATCTTTAAATGGTAAAAATCTGTTAACGATAAAAAAGTGATTACTTATTTTAATATCTAGATAAGAGAATCTTTACCATTAAATTTAGGGTAATGCAGAAATTAATTAAATATAAGAAAGCGTGTATGATTACTTATTTTAATATCTAGGTAAGAGAATCTTTACCATTAAATTTTAGGGTAATGCGGAAATTAATTAAATATAAGAAAGCTTTTTAATAATTGAAATAGTCATGAAAACTCAAGATTATGAATCGTCTTTGTACAATTAATCGAAAAATCCTTCCAAAAAACTAGTCTAAATAGATGCAGGAGTTACTAAGAAAATATATTGTATAAAGAAAATACGACACATCTTCAACTATGAAACACTCTTGAATATAATCCTACAAACAAACAGTGCCAAGTGAAATAACAAGAATAATATCAGTACAGATAACACATATTGATCCATCCATTCACCATCCTCATTACGAGTATCATTATCTTGACATTCGATACACTCTATATATATCCTTCTGCTGTCAACTCTACTCACATCAAATCATAACCTAATCCTTCTATCACATAATATATTTTCTAATGATACTTGTATGATGATAAATGATTCCATCTAGAATAAAATAAAATTTTAAAAATTACTTTACTAAAAATAAAAAGTATCACCACTACTATTATCACCCGCAAGTTTAGATGAATTTCACATTTTAAAATTTATGATTTTGAACATGTTATAATATTTGTGTAGTTATAATACAAGGTTAAAAAAAAATGAGAATGGCCAACGTTCATATAATAAAATCATCCATTCTTTTATTGCTATTGTAGACATTAAAACTTTATGGAACTCTACAAGACTTGTTTAATTTGAGTTGGGACTCTACAAATTGTGATCACCTCAAATTAGGATTCTTAGAGGCTACTCAACCCAAAATCCTAATTTATGCTGGTACTAAATTCTCTTAAAAGGCATCTCGGAAATTTCATAAAGAGATCAAGATCTCGAATACTCCACAAATTGATGGATTATTCATAAAGAGAGGTTAAATCTAAACCATCCTAGTTCGAAAAATACGCCACTAATGGCCCTCGAATCATGGATAAATTCTAGGAGAGTAGAATTAAAGGATCAACAGAATTGTACCCGCTATCTTGATGAATAAAATCATGTTTTTCAGATTTTTTTATTTGTATGGTTTGTTTATTTTCCATATGTTTAAATTTGTTTCAAAAAAATTGGCACGCTCAGTGGAACCAAATATGCCCTTCATCTCTTCTCTCTTAACTCAAATCTGAAAATCTGAAGCAGCAAAGATGGAAGAATGAGTACTTCAAGCCTCGTCTTTGAGTTTTATCAATTCTATGCTCCGACAAGCCTTGAAGCAGGGGGCATTTGTAGACATTGAAATTTTGTGGAACTCTACAAGACGTTTTCAATTTGCGTTGGAACTCTACAAATTGTGATAAACTCAAATTAGGATTCTTGGAGGCTACTTAATCCTAAATCCTAATTATGCCTATATAAAGGATACTAAATTCTCTTAAAAAGCATCTCAGAAATTTCATAAAGAGGTCAAGATCTCGAATAGTCCACAAATTGATGGATTATTCATAAAGAGAGGTCAAATCTAAATCATCCTAGTTCGAGAAATACGCCACTAATGGTCCTCGAATCATGAATAAATCCTAGAAGAGTAGAATCAAGGGATCAACAGAATTATACCTGTTGTTTCCTCATATTTTATTTGTATGATTTATTTATTTTCCATATGTTTAAAATTTGTTGCAAACAACTATATATTAATTGCTAATTGTTCATCAGATATTTATTGATTATGTATGCAAAATTCTTCATTGATATCCTAATGTTATCATTAGATCCCTGTGGTCAATGTGTTGAGAGATGTTCATGTGCACATATTTTGTATGTGTAGGTTATTAATTATTGTGTTGTTTGTCTTTAAGTTTCTCTTACTTTTTAAAGTTTTTTGTGTTGTTTGAGAACAAACAAAAAGATTCCAAAGAGGGTGTTGATGCATGTGTTGTTATTCGACTATGCAATTGATGCTTTTATTTTACTTTTTAACTTTGACTATAAATAAATGTTAAGTTGTTAAGAAACTTTTATAAAATTTGATTCGTTTTTACGTCTTCATGATTGCAGTGTCACATTGTCATAATCATCAAATATAAAATTAAAGAAAGTTTTTGCCAGAAAACATATCATTGACTATTTTTATAAATTTAAAATCTATTGCTTGAATTTACTCATAAATAACTTTTTCCCAATTTAAAGTTTTTATTGATTTTTTTAAATCTAAATGAAACCTAAAACATGTATGTGCAAGAGCTAATTGCAATTTATTATATTTTATGATTGAAAAAACTGTAGAGAAAAAATATGAAAATGATTTTTTTTGGAGGGGGGTGGGGGGAATGAAGATGATGAAGTAGGAAGGCGGAGAAAGAGAGGAAAAATTTTACTTTTTATTTTTTAATATTATTTATTTTTAAAATGTGGAAAAATAAATACAACAATGACGTGTCATTAAAAAATGACGTGGAATTTAATGTGTAAAATGAGTGTATTACACGCACACATATTAGATGAAAAACGGATTTAAAATATTGCGTTTAAATGAATTTAAGGATTCATCTGACAAAATGATGAGTTAGAAGGATTCAACTGATAAACAGAGCCAAATACAGAAGATCTCCCAAGTCATTCCGTCTATCTCAATATCACGTTCACCTAAACCTTAGTGTGTATATATTTATATTCCACAGTGCTCTTTCCCTCTTTACCCTACACCTTACAATGATAATTGGCTATACAAGCAATTTCAGACCACTTTCTCATGATAAACTGAGTAAGAAACATTTTGCAAGAATAATACTTCATACTTCAATTATATTAACTTTGAAGTATTCTTTTATTATTATTATTATTATTATTATTATTATTATTATTATTATTATTTACTTTGCTTTTCCTATTTCTCTTTGTTCAAAAGGATCACATGTTATGTGGCAGAGACAATGCAGCTATAATACTGCTTCATCAATGGTAAGATGATCTTCCTCACTTTTGAGATCTCTAATATTCGAAAGAGTGGAAAGAATGTTTCCGATTGACCTACACAATATTTACATATTTCTAATCTTATCAATATATAATTTTTAAAAAAAAATTACTTTTATAAAGTGACAGTGTAAAAAAATATTTAGTTTATAAATATTCTTGTACTAAACTTTTAATAGTTTTTATCTTTAAACATAATCATTCAACTTTGATATAGATTCCTTTTTTAAATCAATCCAAAAAAAAAAATGAGTAGAAGGGACTAGACTTGACCTCAATACAACACTAGTCAGTCACAAAAAAAAAAAAAAAAAAAACAGTAGACTTACGAAATCCACTATATAGAGAGCCTAATTAAAATGTATAACCTAATTTTAGTTTTGAAATTTATTAATGTGTAGTCTTTTAAGTAATACTTATTAGATTTATTTTGGCATGATTTAATATTTTTAAATTATGATCATTTTCATTACGATTTATTTATTTGTTTATGCGGATTTCATTATCATTTTTTATTGAATATTTTAGCGTAATCAGTCACATCATATCATATTTCATGTTATAGTATTGTATTTTGATAGGACTAAAAAGTTAACTATACATTCGTATGAATATTTTACAGGAAAACCCCCAAAAAAACCCTAAGTTGAAATAACGAAGTATTATTAGTTTGATTTGATTTATAGATTTAAAAAACCCAACATATATGATATTTGAAAAACTCAAACTAATCCGGTCTCTCATGATTACAGTATGGTTTTGAAGAAGCAAAGGAGAGAATAAGGGAAAGTTTTAGTAAATTAGAGTTGTCTCCTTCTTCCTATGACACAGCATGGGTAGCTATGGTCCCTTCAAGACATTCACTAAATGAGCCATGTTTTCCACAATGTTTGGATTGGATTATTGAAAATCAAAGAGAAGATGGATCTTGGGGACTAAACCCTACCCATCCATTGCTTCTAAAGGACTCACTTTCTTCCACTCTTGCATGTTTGATTGCTCTAACCAAATGGAGAGTTGGAGATGAGCAAATCAAAAGAGGTTAATGGACTTTATTTGTTCAAGTCATCACTAATATGTTATTTTCGGCCGTTCATTTTTATTTTATTTCAACATATTTTTTAAGAAGATACTAAAAATTAGTTAAATCGACTCTCGCATATGAATTAGATTACATAAATTAGATTCCTATCTTTTTCCCAAATTACTTCAAATTATAGGATTTAAAATAAATCATGAAACCTGAGGATAGAGATATGTATCAGAGAGGGGATAAAGATGTAGACGAGAGGCTATTCTCTTTTCTTTTCTTTTTTTGTTAATTGTGAAGAATTTTGGAGACTGTGATAATTTAAGATGTGTTTTACATAATTTTTTTAATATTTTAGTTTGGGATAATGCCCAGTACCCCCTCAACCTATGCCCGAAATCTCAGAGACACACTTATACTATACTAAGGTCCTATTACCCCCTGAACTTATTTTATTAATAATTTTTTACCTCTTTCGGCTTACGTGGCACTATCTTGTGGGCCCAACGATGGTTGACTTTTTTTTTTCAAACCAGTGCCACGTAGGCTAAAAAGGGGTAGAAAATTACTTATAAAATAAGTTCAGGGGGGTAATAGGACCTTATATAGTATAAGTGTGTCTCTGTGATTTCAGGCATAGGTTGAGGGGGTACTTGTGCATTATCCCTTTTAGTTTTAAAAAAGTTACATTATTTTTTTTGGTTATTAAGCAAGTATAAGAAACAGATTTGGAAGTAGTGGTTTAATGACTTAACATAATTTCTTTATTTCTTTCAGGCCTTGGCTTTATTGAAACACAGAGTTGGGCAATTGATAACAAGGATCAAATTTCACCTCTAGGATTTGAAATTATATTTCCCAGTATGATCAAGTCTGCAGAAAAACTAAACTTCAATCTAGCAATTAACAAAAGAGATCCAACAATTAAAAGGTATGTTCCTTGGCAAAACTATTATTTACATTATTATTTTATTAGTATTGTTGCTCAAAAATTTAAATTGGCATTAAATAAGGGTAAAATTAGATATAATTTGTTCGAGATATACGATAGTCAAGCATAATTAATATATATCTGGAATATATTAAAGGGACTGTTTGGTAGAGTGTACACAAATAATGCTAAACATAGTGCATTAGTAATGTTTGTTTTAGCAATGCATGTATTAATTAGTTATGCTTGCATTAATTAATGTAGATTATTTTTAATGCATCGCTTGGTTTGATGCATTAATAATAGAATGCATTACATTATAACAGTTATTTTCAAAGATACCCTTCATTATTATGGAAAAAAAAGATTTTTGGCACATAAAAAAGGTATATATTGAGGGGCAACTGAGTCTTTAATGTATGCATTAAAACCATTGCATTATTGCTAACATCTAGAAATTTATTATATTAACAATACACACCTTAATACACAATAGAGTATATTAGTTATACATAAATTAGAAAAAAAAATACCAAATAACTTACTATAATATACAAGGCTAATGCATTATTTTTTTAATACACTCCACCAAACAACCCCTAATTTTCTTGCTCGCCTCTCTCATATTTCATTCTTTCCTCTCTTCTCTCTCTATATATATAAGTATTTTAGAATATACTTTTTACTTTTCCTATATTAATGATTTCATGACAAATTTTGCAAATTATTAGAGCATTACAGAATGAATATACGAGGAATATTGCATATATGAGTGAAGGAGTTGGTGAATTATGTGATTGGAAGGAAATAATGAAGTTACATCAAAGGCAAAATGGTTCATTATTTGATTCACCAGCCACTACTGCAGCTGCCTTGATTTACCATCAGCATGATAAAAAATGCTATCAATATCTTAATTCAATCTTGAAACAACACAAAAATTGGGGTACGTATAGCTTCTTTTTTCTTTTTGGAAAAAAGGACAAATTAAATATATCTCCGTATTATTATAAATGGTATCCATATACCCTTCTTTATACTTTTGGGACTTAGTGTCCCTATCCTCCAGAAATTAGAGCATATATATGCCTTTTATTTTAACGGAAGACTAAATATAGGGACACGTGACACAATTTTATCCATCGATCCGATATTGAATAAATATCGGATTAATGGATAAGATTATGACACGTATGTCCGTTAGTATAAACGGTATTTATTTTAATGGCTTAATAATTAAAAATCTTGTTTTTTGCTTTCTAACATTTTTTTGGCCCTTTATGTTCTCATAGTTCCCACTATGTATCCAACAAAGATACATTCATTGCTTTGCTTGGTTGATACACTTCAAAATCTTGGAGTACATCGGCATTTTAAATCAGAAATAAAGAAAGCTCTAGATGAAATATACAGGTAAATTAAATCTAATTAATCAAAATCATATTTTATAATTGGCTATCTCTAGGTGTTTCACCTTTACGATTTTGTTAATCCTATAGTATAGTATAATAATATCAATTATTTATAGGCTATGGCAACAAAAGAATGAAGAAATTTTCTCAAATGTCACCCATTGTGCTATGGCTTTTCGACTTCTAAGGATGAGCTACTATGATGTCTCCTCAGGTTTGTTACTAAAAACTCGAGTCAATAATTATTTTCTTAGAAAGTCAATTTTGTTGTTAGAAGAAAATTGAAATCAAGAAAATATATGACAGTTTGAGATAATAACTAAAATATTAATCAGCTGAGTTATCATCAGTAAAAACTCTGACGTTTGCCTTAATGAATTCAATTAATTTGCAGATGAACTAGCAGAATTTGTGGATGAAGAACATTTTTTTTCAACAAGTGGGAAATTTATAAGTGATGTTGCAATCATTGAGCTCCACAAAGCTTCACAATTGACTATTAATGAGAAAGATGACATTTTGGATAAAATTAACAATTGGACAGGAATATTTATGCAACAAAAGCTCTTAAACAATGACTTCCTCGATATCAAGTCAAAGAAGGAGGTAATATTCATATGACTACTTAGGATTCATTACAAATTTAATTATCTCTTACTTTTTTTAATTCTTTTTTAAAATAATATACTTATTTTTTCAAAAATTCTCTAATTCTAACTATCCTTATGGTACATTATATATATATCTTTAGTTTAAGACTATATTTTTTAATTATTACTCACTTTTTTTATAAAAAAAATGATCCTATTTCCTTTTTTGTTTGTTTAAAAAAGAATAACCCCTTCCTTTTTTTGGCAATACTTTAATTTTAACTTTCCACGTGACATATTTAAGATCACAAGATTAAATGACATTTTGGTACATTTGACATAACTTTGATTTAGAACCACAAAATTAAAAAGTCTTCTTTCTTTTCTTAAACTCCGTTTCAAGTCAAACTAGGTCATTTTTTTTAAACGGAGGGAGTATTAATATTCTTTATTGTTGTTTTATTTTTTCCTTACAAAGTTGAATTCTTACAATTTAAGAAATATTAATTAGGTGGAACTTGCTTTGAGGATGTTTTATGTGACATATGATCGTGCGGAAAATCGACGATATATCGAGTCATATCAAGAGAACAATTTCAAAATGTTAAAAACAGCTTATAGGTATGACTCTATATATATAACTATCACTTGTGTAACGTCCAATTTTTTTTATTTTTTTTTCATTAAGAAACTAGCATATTCATGAATATATATTCATATACGGCTGAAATGGGGAAAGACAAAAGTTACATAGATATAAATATCTTATTGATAATAGTACAGGTACAATTTTGTTCCTCCCATGATTCTATTCTTCAAAGATTTATTCATTATTCGAGGGTCGTTAGTGACGTATTTCTCGAATTAGGATGATTTAGATTTGACCCCTATATGAATATTCCATGACTTTTGAGGAAAATTCGAGATGCCTTTTAAGGAAATTTTATACCCTTTATATAGGCATTAACTGGGTTTATGGTTGAGTAGCCTCTAAGAATTTCAATTGAAACCGAACACACCTTCTGGAGTCTCAATTGAATTGAACACGTCTTTTCGAATCTCATAAAATTTCAATGTCTACAAATGTCCCCTGCTTCAAGACTTGTCGGAGTGTAAACTCGATGATACTCAAAACAAGGCTTGAAGTACTCATTCTTCCACCTTTGTAACTTCAGATTTTCATATTTGATTTATATATGAGCGAAGAGATGGAGGGAAGATTTGATCCCACTGGGCGTGCCAATTTTTTTGCAACAAATTTTAAAGTGATAAAGTAAATTACAATCACAAAAAAATAAAAAAACGTAATTTTATTGATAAATATTGCGGGTACAATTCTGTTCGGGTCGTTAGTGGCATATATCTCTAACTAAAATGATTTAAATTTGAACTCTATATAAATATTTCATTAATTTATGAAATATTCGAGATGTCTTTTAAGGGAATTTAATACCCTTTATATAGGCATGAACTAGGGTTTAGGTTAGCCTCCAAGAATTCTAATTGAAATTGAACACACCTTCTCGAGTCCCGATTCAATTTTAATTGATAAATATTACAGGTACAATTTTGTTCCTCGCTTGATTCTACTCTCCTAAAATTTATCCAGGGTCGTTGGTGGCCTACTTATTTATTCTCTATTACTAGGTGTGCCAGCATGAACAATATCGACTTGTTAACATTCTCAATGCAAGAATTTGAGTTGGGGCTATCCCAATACCAAGAAGAAGTTGAACAACTCAAAAGGTATGTCAATTGACAAGAGCTAAGCTTGATCTTTTTCATTGCATTGCTTTAATTCATTCTTTGACTCATAATGTTAGGTGGTACGAAGATTACAAACTAGAGCAAGTGGGATTGGCACAAGAATACATCTATCGTACTCACTTAATTAGTGTTGCTGTATTCTTCGAACATGAATTATCCAATGCTCGAATTATGTATGCAAAGTACGCCATGTTTCTCACTTTGAGTGATGATCTTTTCGAACATTTGGCATCCAAAGATGAACTACTTAACATCATTGAATTAGTACAAAGGTACTCTTTTAATTAATAGCTACCTAATCTTTTTTTTTTTTGGAAATTAATTACATGAAACATTGGTGGTTATTGTTAGGTTGTGGAGCCTGATTAATATTTGATGTACTGTTTCATATATTAATGTTCACGCGGTTCAAAAATACTCTGATTTATTAATATATATACCACACCGCCGTGGAAGTTTACTCACGGGGTGTTACCACGAAATATTGGTTTCTTTTTTTTCTCTCTCTAGATCTCTCATCTTTTTCTTTTGAAGGTTCGTGTGTTCTTCATTCATCAAGTGTATGTGTGGATTCGATCCTAACAGTTATATATTACAGGTGGGATGAACACACAAATGTAGGTTTCCACTCAGAGAAGGTCAAACTTTTCTTTATAGCATTATATAATACAATAGAGGAAGTTGCAGCTAATGCACAAATCAAGCAAGGTCGAAATGTCAAACATCACATCATAGAATTGGTATGGGGTTCACTTTGCATTTCTTCTTCTTTTTTATAATTAATTATGATGAATTTTTCACATATTTTGATTAGTTTGTTGAAGGGTTAAATAGCATGTTGGTAGATAGAGTAGAGTGGGGTACAAGAATACCAAGCATAGAAGAATACTTGCGTGTGTCCTTGTCAACTTTTGGTGGAAAATGCATGGTTCTAACATCACAATATGTTGTTGGAATTCAACTTTGCAACTATCAAAGTGATGATGAAATACAAGACTTGTGCTATTGTTCCGGCATAGTCATGCGGCTTCTTAATGATTTACAAAGTTTCAAGGTAATAATGAATGGTGTTTTTTCGTGAACATCTGAGAAATCAACTCTAATTGTATTGGAATTTGTGCAGAGAGAACGATCGGATAGTAGGTTAATGAATATGGTGAAATTAGTAATGAAGCAAAGCTCAGGAACAATATGTGAAGAAGAAGAGGCTATAAAGCATATAAAGGAAACAATTGAATGTAATAGAAGAAAGTTGCTAAGGATGGTTCTTCAATCTAATAAAGGAAAAGGAAACAAAGTACCACAAGCATTGAAGGATTTATTTTGGAGGACAACCAAAGCGGTTTATTTCTTTTATTCAGATCATGATGAGTTTCGATCTCCAAACAAAGTCAAGCATCATATCAATCAAGTCATTTACAAACCACTCCACAATCGATGAATTCTTGAGATAATCGTATTGAGTTTAAGAGCTGCTTTTTTAGTATATTCTTATGTACTCGTATTGGGTGATTGAATATAAGGAGAATGTGCCAGAGGGCCCGGTGTGGCGCGTCAGTAGTGCACCAAAAAGGAGTTTCTGAACTTTAGGGGTTGGTGCACTGCGCCAGGATCGGATGCCCCCATCCTCCGTCTAAGTCCTTTCACTCTATACCTTTACTCTCTATTGACTCTGACTATTCTAAACTAAACATCTAGAAATCATTCATGACATGAATCATAACCTTGAGTTCAAAAATCAAATTCAAGGTGGAGTTAAGAGATAAGTTTTGAGAGTTCTTCAAGTCAATTTAAGAAGTCTTTTTACAACTTTTTAAACTTGTTTGAAGACTTGAGCATTTGATTTTGAGGAAGAGTAAAGTTGAACTCATTTTCTTTAAAATGATATATGGAAACTAAGTATTCCCAAGAGAAATGTTTATATATAAGAAAAGAGGAAACACCAATTTTCAAAAGAGTTAATGAACAGTTTTGAGTACTATCTCTTTTAAGAGAAACCTTTAGAGTAATAATCTCAAAGTTTTAGGAGCATTTGTAAAGTTGCATTATTACTTGCTCCATCCGATATTATTTGTCACGATTTCTATTTTTTAGAGTCAATCTATAAACATTTTGACTAACTTTTGAGACATATTTTTCATCATATTAATAAGCAAAAAATTGCAATTTATAGTAATTTTTCATTTAGTTTTAGAATATTTAATTTTTTTGTCTAAAATATCGAATTAATGTGATCTAATTTAACTTTGAAAATTAGTCAAATTAACTTTCGAAAAACGCAACATGACAAATAAAAATGGACAAAGGAAATATCTTATAACGTCAAATTTGTTGAAGAAATCGTATATTTATTTTACAAGAAATTTTTATTGATCAAACTGAAAATCAAACGATTAAAAATCAAAATTCATATTAATTAAAAAATATCATATTAATTTAACGTATTTAAATACCTAATACCAATAAACCAAAATTGATAATATAAAATCAAACATACCGAACTGATCAAAGATTCTTTAACCAAGTGGGAGACAGCATAGGTAAACGAGAATTATATTTATAGTAATAATGTGAAGATTCGCAAGATTTGAGTCCTTAAATTATAGATTAATACGAATCGTGGACGGTGAGGCATAATTAATAAAATTATCTTGATTAACCAAAAAGATTAATGAAATAAAAATGATTAAACCAATATTTATTGTGGGGAAGCACAAAAAATTCAAGTGTGTTCATAAATCGGTTGGAATTGATTATTGGTAAAAAATTTAAGGTAGCGATTTCAATTTTTTTAAAAAAAAAAATCAAATTTTGTAAAATCGCTGCAGTGGCAGCGATTTTATTTTTTCCGGTGGAGTAAATCGCTGTTGTTTCAGCAATTTTGTCGTTTTGTTTAATATAAAATTTTATATACTATTTTGGAATTTTTGTTATATTCTTTAGTCTCCGGACTCTTAAAAACTGCTTATTTTTATGAACATTTTTTAAAAATAATAATTTATGTTTGATTAATTTATTTAAAAAATGTTTTTGGTTAGTAAGTTGTGTTTGGATAACTTTTTTATGAAATAATTCGTAATTATACTTTTTGGTATTTAAATAAACTTGGCATGCCCACCCACCCCACATGACTTGTCTTGTACATTATTCTTGCCAATATATTGTTGTATAAATTAGAAGAGATATTGGTAAATCAAAATTAGCCCTTCTTAATTTATTCATTAAGTCAATTTAACACATTATGGAAGTCTCCTCCTTCATTTTCACAATTTTTCTCATTTTCCTACCTTTACTTCTTGCGATCGTTAAAAATCACAAAAAATCAAAAAATTTGCCTCCGGGTCCATGGAAACTTCCAATCATCGGAAACTTACACCAACTCGAAATTTCGCGACCTTACATCACACTCAAGGAGTTATCGAAGAAATATGGACCGTTGATGCACCTAAAACTCGGTGAACGTTCAACTATTGTCATTTCTTCGTATAAAATACTTAAAGAATTGATAAAAACAAGTGACACTATCCTCTCTCATAGGCCCGAGCTCCTTGTCTCGGAAACCGTGGCTTACAACGGTGGAGACATTGCTTTTGCTCCCTATGGTGATTACTGGAAACAGATGCGCAAAATTTGTACATCAGAGATCCTCACTACAAAAAGAATTCACTCGAATTATCCTCTTATGGAAGAGGAGATTTCGCGTTTAGTGAAAAATATTAAGGAGTCATCATCTAAAGGTACCCTAATTAATGTATACAAGTGTCTCAACTCACTCTCTTGTGCTATTATTTGTAGGGCTAGCGTTGGAACGACTTGTAACGATTCGGATTTGTTGATATCTACGATAAGAAAAATAACACCTCTAGTGGGACTTTTTAATATATCGGATTTGTTCCCTTCCCTCAAGTTTCTCGATAGATATATTACGGGATCTAATCAAAAGTTACTGAAAATGCATCATGAATTATGTGATCGCCTTCTAGAAGAAATTGTCCACCAACACGAAGAAAGTATTCAAAAAAATAATGTTGATGAGGAAGATCTTTTGCACCTTCTTCTAAGGGTTAGAGAGAAGGAGAGCCACAATTTTCAAGTCCCTATAACAAGAGATAACATCAAAGCTGTTATCTTGGTAAGTACATAACTTAATGAAAATGTTACATTTTGTTGGATATTTGATCAATTTTATACAAGTTGAAGAGTCTACTTATGCACACACAGAATTAAAGGGCATAAATGTTAACTAAAGCCAAGTTAAAGGGCATATCAGTAATCGAAAGGTTAAAAATTGGATTAATTAAAACGAGTCTATCTTTTGTGTTTTTTTTCTACTATAAATATAAATTATTTTGATTTTAAATAAAATTATCGATAAATATAATTATCGATAAGTAGTTATAATATTTTCTACTATAATTGAAAATTGGATTAATTAAGCCGAGTCTGTCATCTTTTGTGTTTTTTTTTCTACAATAAATATAAATTATTTTGATTTTAAATAAAATTATCGATAAATAGTTATATGATCATTTATGAAATTTATCTGAAATACATACTTATATGATCATTTATGAAATTTATATGAAATACAGGATATGTTCATCGGTGGAACGGACACGACATCAATTTTATTGGAATGGGCCATGGCTGAATTATTGAAGAATCCAAATATAATGAAAAAAGCCCAAGTTGAAGTTAGAGAGGTTTTAAAAGGGAAAAAGACAGTTGATCATATTGATGTACAAAATTTGAAATACTTGAAATTGATCGTTAAAGAAACTCTAAGACTTCATCCTCCAGGTCCCTTAGCTTTACCAAGAGAATCAATAGAGGAAATCGCGATTAATGGGTATGTTATACCTAATAAAACAATAGCCATGATAAATTTGTATGCAATGGGAAGAGATCCTGAATATTGGCATGATCCAGAGAAATTCATGCCTGATCGATTCAACAATTATGTCGATAATGATGTTAAAATGATCAAAGGATCATCAAATGTTCCTATGGAGTTTTTGGCATTTGGATTTGGAAAAAGGGTTTGTCCTGGAATGTTATTTGCTACGGCAAGTAGTGAACTTATATTGGCTAGACTACTTTATCATTTCGATTGGAAACTTCCTAATGGTATGAATCCAGAAGATTTAGATATGACTGAAAGTTTTGGTGCTGCTGCTACAATGAAAAACAACTTGTATTTGGTTGCTACACCATATGATTAACGAGATTTGGTCTTGTCATAGTAACATCGTCTGTCTCATGACATCTTTTGAATTTTGCATCATGTCATAAAAAATGAGACAGAGGAAATAATAAGTGGACTATTTACTGCTTAGTAATAAAGAAAAGTCTTATTTTTTCTATTTCAATTCACTAAATGAATTGCTTTTTTCTTTTTCTGCCCCTTTTTTTTCTTGTATTCCTCATGATTTTGGATGGGGAGAGGCTATATTTGGTGGGGTTCCTAAAGCTGTATCTTTAATTAGTTTTTGGTATGCCTATTAAAAATGAAAATGGAGAAAAGGGTATTTTGATAGCTATAAGTTTGCCTCCTCTTGCTATGAAAAAATTTCAAGAGGTTGTGTATAACTTGACTTTAAGAAATGTGGAAGGAGTTAACATAATTTCAAATTTATAAATCAATGTATTTGTTTTATATTCGATTGGAGATAAAATTTAAGTTCGATATCATTTAGTTTGTTAATAGTTAAAACATTTTCTTGATATTTCACTTAGGTAGATGTTATGTGACATGCCACCTCACCCTAGCAATATGTTACCTTTTGTGTTAGTTAAAAACATAAGCGTAATATTTATGAAAATCGCTTATACTTTCTTTTGGAAAAAAAATTATTCATATCGAGTATTTATATTAAGGTGATGTAATTTTTATTCTTATGTGATTTAATAAAGCAAAATGAACTATAAATTCAAACACATGAAATGTATGTATTGACTTGATGTAAATACCTAATGCGGATAAGTTTTACCCCTTTCTTTTTTATCTTTTGGTTTAACAACCAATCTTTTGGTCTAACAACCAATCCACATTGCCAAAAGATTGATGTTGAAGGGTTAAGTAAAGAACAAACTTTTTAAATCAATGATTTTCATTTTTAGTGAAAGAAAGAGAGATAAAAGTTGTCTGAAAAAGACATTTGGAGTGTGTTTGTTTAGAGCCATACATATGTAGTCCCCTCATTCATTTTTCGATTTCTGAACACGGAATTTAAGAGAAAAAGAAATAATTTAAAAATTTAATAATTTGAAATAAATTGTAAATATTTGTGCGAATTGTAAATTATTTTATCAATAATTAAAATGAGAAGTAATTAAAAAACCTTTTTTTCTAAATAAACATGTATAACCGATTATCTTATAACAATTATATCATGCCCTTTCACCCTTAATCCCTTTATATCTCTAGTTCTTAATATGTCTGGAATGTATATTGGATCCAAATATATGTATCTAATGTGTTTCGTACACGAACTTCCTCCCTCACTTTCCACTTATCTTAATCGCCTCTCTCTCTCTCTATGATTATGTATCACATAATGTATTTGATAGTTAAAATGCATGTATGAAATTATTAACTAGTGAGATAATACGTATATATTATCAAACTATTGGGAGAATAATAAATATGGAAGGAATGTTTGTATAATCAAATAATTTTTGCATAAAACTATCCAAGTCATTGAGTTTCAAAGAGAGAGAGAGAAAAATGTTTTCTGAAAAAAGACATTTGAAGAAGAGCTAAGGAAAATTAATAATGTGTGTTTAAATTAGAGCCATATGTGTCGATTAATCAGCAACAACGTAGTACAAGACAGGGATATAACCCTAACTATTTTAATATTCATAAAAAAAAAAAAAAGTAAATATGACACGTAAATGATTTAAAAAAATCATTAATTTTCATTTAGTGAAAGAAAAAAGAGATAAGTTTTCTGAAAAAGACATTTGGAGTATGTTTGTTTAGAGCCACATATATATATATATATCCCGTCGGAAATAATTTTAAAATTTGATAAAGTCATAAATATTTGTGTGAGTTATGAATTATTTTATTAAGGATTAAAATGAGAAATAATTTAAAATTAAAACTTTTTTTTTTCTAAATAAATATATATAGTCGTTTAAAATTGATTAAAAGAAAAGTATGATACATAAATTGAGAATAAAAAATGTAATAATATGGGCTAAATTGAGATTAAACCAACTCTTATCTCAATCGCCTTTCTCACTGTGATTTTGTAATGGTGAATATATTTGATATTAAAATACATGTATCTAGGTGTATCTGAATTCAAATCTT
The DNA here is from genome assembly GCA_032847665.1 of Solanum chilense. NCBI lineage: Eukaryota > Viridiplantae > Streptophyta > Magnoliopsida > Solanales > Solanaceae > Solanum > Solanum chilense. The sequence goes on from CM064970.1 coordinate 1,149,985, forward strand.
GTACGAAATTATTAATTAATGAGATAATATATAAACATTATTAAACTACAAGGAGAATAATAAAAATGGAAGGAATTAATGTTTGTATAATCAAACAACTTTTTTTTTTCCATAAAACTATCCAAATCATTGAGTTTCAAAGAGAATGAAAGAAAAATGTTTTTTGAATAAAAAACATGTGAAGTGAGGCTAAAGAAAATTAATAATGTGTGTGTTTAATTAGAGCCATACAAATATATGGTAGTTGTACAAGAGAGGGACATAAGCCTAACATCTTGTGAATTAAATGGAGGATCGATGAACATGCTCATCCTTTTCCAAACATGAAGTATAAAAAACAAAACTTAATTATTTTACAAATTTTAAAATATGTCATATATATTTAACTAAGTGAAAAATGATTTTATAAAAATTAAAATAAGAAGTAATTTGAAGTTGAAATTGTTTCTAATTAATAAGGATGTTTGTATAACTATATTAAGATTAATTAAAAAGAAAAATACAACACGTACTTGATTAAAAAAAAATATAACAATGCAGGCTAAACTCAAGTTGAATCAAACCAAAGTAAATTTTCTATTATTGGAACTGAATCTTACTGTAGGGGTGTCACTGAAATTAATAATGTGTGTGTTTAATTAGAGCCACAATTATTAATAAAATAAGTTAAGGGGGGTAATAGGACCTTAGTATAGTATAAGTGTGTCTCTGAGATTTCGGGCATAGGTTAAGGGGGTACTTGGGCATTATCCCTAAAATTTACTATCATACTAATTTTTCAATTATTATATTTTTGGTTACAATTATTATATTTTTGGTTAGATTTTTTTACATCGCTCTATCATCTCGATTTCTCTTTGTTAGTTGTATCAATGCGGTTCAATTAATTTTTTTAATATATTTGTAAATTATCATGCTAGAATCACAAGTAAAAAATAGGTGATCATAGTTATTATGGTTGTGTGGTGTTTGATGACTTTCAACAACTCTTGTAAAAATCACTTGTACTTTTTTATCTTTTGGGTTTAACAACTTTAACCAATGGTAGAATTCAACTTTTTCATCACCACATATTTATGTTGCATTACATTTTTTCTTGACTATATAAATCTAAATAATTATATTCCAAATGCTTACAATTGAATCCATATGGCTCACACTATGCCAATTTCAATAACATATCAAGAAACAAAATTAGTAGTGCCAACAATAACAACACCTCATGAGACAAAACATCTTTCTGAAATAGATGATCAAGGGAGTACACGTTTTCATAGTCACATATTAATATTTTACAAATATAATTCTTTAATGGAAGGTAAAGATCCAGTAAAAATTATTAAAGATGGATTATCTAAAACACTTGTGTTTTATTATCCATTAGCTGGTAGACTCATTGAAGGGCCTAATAAGAAGCTTATGGTAAATTGCAATGGTGAAGGAGTCTTGTTTATTGAAGGTGATGCTAATATGGAGCTTGAAAAATTAGGTGAATCTATTAAACCACCATGTCCATATTTGGATTTACTACTTCATAATGTTCCTGGTTCTGATGGAATTATTGGTTCTCCTCTTCTTTTAGTTCAGGTAAACAATCAACTTGAATATCGATTGTCTTTTTTCTTTCGAAACTTTTGTTAGTTATTTGCCCTGAATTTCTCATCATAAATAGGTTTTTCTTTTTTTTCTAAAAGGAAAATATAAAATCTTCATATTTGGCTAATTCTTTTAACTTAACCAACATTCACAACATAGTCCTAGGGTTTTGAAAGTTTTTGGTTATGGAGGAGAATTTGTGTACCTCATTTCTCTCTATATTTTGTACTCTCCTAATTATAGTGTATTGATCATCGATCTCTTTTGTGGGACATAGGTTGATTGACTGAACCACTTAAATCTTTTATGTCTTTTGATATATTTCTTGCTTGTATCTTCTTACTGATGGTCTTTCGAGGTCTGCTTTGCTATCTTTCGCATAACACCTAAAAAAAATTACATATAATTGACCTTCATTTATGTATAGGTGACTCGTTTTAGTTGTGGTGGATTTGCTATTGGATTTAGAGTTAATCACACAATGATGGATGCTTATGGCTTCAAAATGTTTCTAAATGCATTAAGTGAATTAATTCAAGGAGCTTCAACACCTTCTATATTACCTATATGGCAAAGGCATCTCTTAAGTGTTACATCACTATCACCAAGTATTACATGTACTCACAATGAATTTGATGAAGAAATTCAATCAAAAATTGCATGGGAATCAATTGAAGACAATTTGATACAACAATCATTTTTCTTTGGAAATAAGGAGATTGAAGCTATTAAAAATCAACTTTCTCCATATTGTGGAAGTACAAAATTCGAGTTATTAGTAGCATTTTTATGGAAATGTCGTACTATTGCTCTCGATTTGCACCCTGAAGAAATTGTTCGTTTGACGTTCTTCGTTAGTATACGTGGAAAATTACAAAAATATAAATTACCATCTGGATATTATGGTAACGCGTTTATTTCGCCAGCTACGATATCGAAAGCAGGATTATTATGTTCAAATTCATTGACATATGCAGTTGAATTGGTGAAGAAACTTAAATATGATATGAATGAAGAGTACATAAAATCATTGACAAATTTAATGGTGATTAAAGGAAGACCTAAGTTATCAAAATCATGGAATTTTATTGTGTCAGATAATAGATTTGTTGGATTTGATGAAATTGATTTTGGATGGGGAAAACCTATATTTGGAGGGGTTTCAGAAGAAATATCTTTAATTAGTATTGGTATTCCTATTAATAATGAAAAGGGAGAAAAAGGTATTTTAGTAGCAATAAGTTTGCCTCCATTTGCTATGGAAAAATTTCAAAAAATTGTGTATAATATGAATTTTAAAAATGTAGGAGCCAACATAATTTCAAAGATGTAGATGAATTTTGAATTCATCAGTGATTAAATCAAAATTATATATGGAGATGGTACTATATGTTCGATTATTTTCCTATTAGAATGTACTTGTCCATCATGTGATTACGTTTTTGATAGTGTACAAAATTTTAAAAAGAAATCAATAATGTGAATTCGAAATCATACGCAACCTTGTCATATCAGACAATGGTTATTTACTTATTATTGTGTTGTTAATTCAAATATAATTCTTTAATAAATTATTGTGTTGTTAATTCAAATAAAATTCTTTAAATTACTACTATTCAATTATATATATATATATATATATATATATATATATATATATATATATATATATATATATATATATATATATATATATATATATATATATATATATGTCGAAAGTTGTGTCGTAGCATTTCCTAAGCACAACTAAAGCTAAAATGGTCGATTCATGTATGCATAGTTTGATAGTGAAAGATATACATATAATTATTAATTTTGAATATTAAATAATTAATTTCATATATACTAATACCTTATATTTTAATAGTGCTTAGCTTGTGTTTAAACTCTATTTTTTTTTTCGAAAAAAAAAATAATATTTACACCACACAATTTTTTATTTGTAGTAGTGTAGGGTCGAACATTCCCACACCACACATTTTTTGTGTTTGTGATAGAATTTTATGATCAGTTACATTGATGTAATTAACACTATAAATCTCATTCCAAATACTTAAAATTTCAAAATAACAACTCACTCTAAATTTTCTTAAATCGAATAACACGTATGGCACATAATACTATTCCAATTTCAATAACACATCACAAGCCAAAATTAGTAGTGCCAACAATAACAACACCTCATGAGATAAAACATCTTTCTGAAATAGATGATCAAGGGAGTACTCGTTTCCATGTTTCTCTATTAATGTTTTATAAATATAATTCTTTAATGGAAGGTAAAGATCCAGCAAAAATTATTAAAAATGGATTATCTAAAACACTTGTGTTTTATTATCCATTAGCTGGTAGACTCGTTGAAGGTCCTAATAAAAAGCTTATGGTAAATTGCAATGGTGAAGGAGTCTTGTTTATTGAAGGTGATGCTAATATGGAGCTTGAAAAATTAGGTGAATCTATTAAACCACCATGTCCATATTTGGATTTACTACTTCACAATGTTCCTGGTTCTGATGGAATTATTGGTTGCCCTCTTTTGCTAATTCAGGTAAATAACATTTTATATAAATCAGATATTCTCTATGTTACATAGTAAAATTCCTAAACTAGTCCTTCGGGATGGATAAGTTGGTTTAAAGGGTGGTTATTTTGTTAGGATCGAATTCACGCACACACACTAGATGAATGAAGAACACAAGAACTTTCAAGAGAAAAGAGATGAGAGATCTAGAGAGAGAAAGAAAGAGAAAACCCAGTATTCGTAGTAACACCCCGTGAGTAAACTTCCACGGCGGTGAGGTCTATTTATATTAATAAATTAGAGTATTTTTTGTTACAGAGAATAAATAGTAAAGCCTAAAATTTAGGTCGGGGCGCTGCCCCGAACCCCACCTTCTTATGGGGGGCTCCCACCCCCCGGCAACCTCACCGCGGAGATTAAACCACGTAAACAGTTATATATATATTAATCATGTTCCACTACCTAACATATTTGACCCTACTCAATGCCTTCTGAGTCGAGCCTATTGCATAGAGCTTGCCTAGTGCAGTTTACATCCTTGTGTGGTTTGCAGGCTATTACACACAGCAAGAGGTTTACCCTGTGCTCACCGAAGGGTAGAGGTTGTAGCTGTTGCAAGTTACATTTTTTTTTACTAAACTAGAATATCTCTATGTATAGGTGACTCGTTTTACTTGTGGTGGATTTGCTATTGGTTTTAGAGTTAATCACACAATGATGGATGCATATGGTATCAAATTGTTTCTAAATGCATTAAGTGAATTAATTCAAGGAGCTTCAACACCTTCTATATTACCCGTATGGCAAAGGCATCTCTTAAGTGTTACATCACTATCACCAAGTATTACATGTACTCACAATGAATTTGATGAAGAAACTCAATCAAAAATTGCATGGGAATCAATTGAAGACAATTTGATACAACAATCATTTTTCTTTGGAAATAAGGAGATTGAAGCTATTAAAAATCAACTTTCTCCATATTGTGAAAGTACAAAATTCGAGTTATTAGTAGCATTTTTATGGAAATGTCGTACTATTGCTCTCGATTTGCACCCTGAAGAAATTGTTCGTTTGACATATCTTATGAACATACGTGAAAAGTCACTCAACTTTGAACTTCCATCTGGATATTATGGTAATGCATTTATTTCGCCAGCTACGATATCAAAAGCAGGATTATTATGTTCAAATTCATTGACATATGCAGTTGAATTGGTGAAGAAACTTAAATATGATATGAATGAAGACTACATAAAATCATTGACAAATTTAATGGTGATTAAAGGAAGACCTAAGTTATCAAAATCATGGAATTTTATTGTATCAGATAATAGATATGTTGGATTTGATGAAATTGATTTTGGATGGGGAGAGCCTATTTTTGGTGGAGTTCCTAAAGCTGTATCTCTAATTAGTTTTGTTGTGCCTATTAAAAATGAAAAGGGAGAAAAAGGTATTTTAGTAGCAATAAGTTTGCCTCCATTTGCTATGGAAAAATTTCAAAAAAATTGTGTATAATATGAATTTTAAAAAGTGTAGGAGCCAACATACTTTCAAAGATGTAGATGAATTTTGAATTCATCAATGATTAAATCAGAATTATATATGGAGATGGTACTATATGTTCAATTATTTTCCTATTAGAATGTACTTGTCTATCATGTGATTATGTTTTTGAGTATGTACAAAATTTTAAAAAGAAATTAATAATGTGAATTTGAAATCACACGCAACCTTGTCATATCAGACAATGGTTATTATTTATTATTGTATTGTTAGTTTAAATATAATTCTTCAATAAAAGGTAAAGATCGCTCAAAGATCATATACGCAACCTTGTCATATCATACACTTGTGCTTTACCATCCATTAGCCATGAAAAAATTCCAAGAAGTTGTCTATGAAATGACTTTAGAAAATAAGGAAGAAGTCAACATAATTTAAAGGATGAAAAAGTGAATAAATTAAAATTATGGAGCTTGTAATATTTCATCATTTTCTTATTAAAAAGTACTTGTAAATGATGTATGATATTTTAGAAATGTTTGATTGAAAAGTATTTTTATTTTATTTTTTGAAAAAAGAAATTTCACTTATTTTGTGTTATCAATTTAAAGTTTGGTGCGATTTTTATTTGAGAAAAGGCTTATTTATGTCTTTTTCAAGTTTGATAGTAAATTTGAGTTTTTTCTCTTTAAAAATGATTTAATTAATTATGTGGCCACACTATCATTGATCATGTGTAAAAAATAATTTTTGCAAAATCGAAAGTACTATTTTCAGGTAAGCCTTTCTTGAACGAAAATGACATAAACGAATCATACTTTAAAAAAAAATCATGATGAGTCTTTTATCAAAATAAGTTTCTATAAAAATAACTATTAATTAAATAATCATATGTGATATATTAACTCCTCTTCTACTATACACATAAAAAAAAAAAGCTTAGATAAAAGAGATAATAGTATGAATTTAATTGAGCAAAGATCATTGTAAGAAACAATACACAAGTACTCAACCTCGTCATATAAAGGATCAATGTACAGTATGAAATTACATATACTCTTTCTCCGCATCAATTTATTTATCTTATCTTTTTTAGTTAGCCAAAAAAAAGAATATCTTTTTATTAATTTTTAATTTATATTTTTCTTACACAAGACTATAAAATTAAAAAATATTTGAACGCCTACATATTACGTAACTTTAACTTCAAGTCACAAAGAGCAAAAAAAAACATTTTAAATGTTTAAACTTAATATGAAATAAAAATCACATTAATTAATAATTTTAAAAAAGAAGTACCTTTAACTTGCTGGTTGTTGTGACTACTAGTCTAGAAACATTTAACTAGCAAGTAGATTCCTAGACGTTTTGTTTTTCCCTCTTTCATCATCAAGTGTACGTTTGCTTTCTTCGATTCATTTAATTTGTCATATTATGTATTCAAGAATTTTAAAATTTATCACGAAATATTAAATTTAAGATATAAATTTGATTGATTTGACATGTAAATTTTTAGATAAAAGAAAGATAATAAGAATTCTACTTTAATTGAGCAAAGATCATTATAAGAAACAATACGCAATCTTGCCATGGTAGACAACTAAAGAATCAATATACAATATGAACATAATCTTGTCCTCCGTATCAATTTGTTTATTTTACTTTCCTTTTTAGTTTATCTAAATGAGATTAACTCTTTTCTCTTTTTTTTATAATTTTCTAATTCTAAATTTCTACGTGACATACATTGTTGGAAAACTGAAAAACCTATAAAACAATTTTGATGATTGATAAAGTGAATATGATTCACCACTTGTTATCATATGTATACTCTGACAGCCTTTCAAGACTGCCCTTCCTAATACGGCCCGTACCTTGTAAACGAATCATCTAGGGATCCGTACAAAATTTCAGGTGCCCTAAACGGATCGTTTAGGGTTTCGTGAAGGGTCCCTAGCCTGTTAACTCACACTCTAGTCTCTCTCGAAGTCCTAGGTGTTACAATGACATAGCATGAAATGTTAGCAAATTTTGAGCAAAAAATAGTATTGAAGCAAAACTATAAAATTTTCAACCTATAAGATGAGTAATCTAAGCCTATAAAGAATAAAGCTAAAATGGTCGATTCATGAATGTATAGTTTGATAGTGAAAGATATACATATATAAGTTAATTTTTATTTTTTGTATCTCCCATCTTTTAATACCTTATAAAATCCACATCAATAAAATTAATTAAGAATTGTAAAAAATTTGAAGGTCTATATTTATTTGATACATTTGGCCCTCTATAAATCTAATTGACAATACATACTTCTATTACTCTCATCATACACTACTCCTTGTTGTATATCACATATGGCAAATACTCTACCAATTTCAATAAATTACCACAAGCCAAAACTAGTAGTTCCATCAAGTGTAACACCTCATGAGACAAAACGTCTTTCTGAAATAGATGATCAAGGGTTTATTCGATTCCAAATCCCCATACTAATGTTTTACAAATACAATTCTTCAATGAAAGATAAAGATCCAGCAAGAATTATCGAAGATGGATTATCTAAAACACTTGTGTTTTACTATCCGTTAGCTGGTAGACTCATTGAAGGGCCTAATAAAAAGCTTATGGTAAATTGTAATGGTGAAGGAGTCTTGTTTATCGAAGGTGATGCTAATATAGAGCTTGAAAAATTAGGTGAATCTATTAAACCACCATGTCCATACTTGGATTTACTACTTCATAATGTTCATGGTTCTGATGGAATAATTGGTTCTCCTCTTTTGTTAATTCAGGTAAATATCCTCATCTTTTTTATCTTTCAAAAAAGAAATGTTGGTGTAATATATATATACACCACAAATACAATAAATTACAGTTGTAAATAAAATAACATAGAGTGAATAAATAATCATTTAGGTGGAGACGCAGATATTTTGCTATCTTTAAGGATATGCGAGCTCACTGCGATATAATCTACACCGGTTCAGTAGTATCACTCTTGACTTGTCTCCTCGAGAATATAACATCCCAACAATGTGTACAACTCAAGCAACATCGGATTAATTGAAAAGTCAAAAGTTTCACGAAAAGAACGTCTTCCTTAAACATATACACAGTGAATACAGATAGTTGAATACTTGAAATATTTTCTTTGTAGTCTCAACTCTCTCTTTCACTACACTAACCTCAATATAAATTGTTCATCTTTTCTTACATTGTGTCTCATCTTCTTGAGATACTTCTCAAAGAAAGAAATACCAATATTTATAGTTGAAGAAATCTTCCATATAATTAAGGTGGAATGAGGGGTAGTAATGTCGATCGGTAGATAAATGTGATAGATATTACATGAGTTACAAGAACAAATAGTCATCTTCTACCATAATTTATACCACTAACTTATGCACTTAATATTTTATTTTAATAATAAAATGCATATACACCAAGCATTCTACCTTTTTCTTTATTCAAGTTGTATGTATATTAATCATACTCTTTCTATAAATGGTTAGATTCTTAGACTAATATATATATATACCTCTTTGGATAGGTGACTCGTTTTACTTGTGGTGGATTTGCTGTTGGATTTAGAGTTAATCACACAATGATGGATGCTTATGGCTGCAAAATGTTTCTAAATGCATTAAGTGAATTAATTCAAGGAGCTTCAACACCTTCTATATTGCCTGTATGGGAAAGACATCTGCTAAGTGCTAGATCATCACCAAGTATTACATGTATTCATCATGAGTTTGATGAGGAAATTGAATCAAAAATTGCATGGGAATCTATGGAAGATAAGTTGATACAACAATCATTTTTCTTTGGAAATGAGGAGATGGAAGTCATTAAAAATCAAGTTCCTCCAAATTATGGATGTACGAAATTCGAGTTATTAATGGCATTTTTATGGAAATGTCGTACCATTGCTCTTAATTTGCACCCTGAAGAAATTGTTCGTTTGACATACATTATTAATATACGTGGAAAAAAGTCACTCAACATTGAATTACCAATTGGTTATTATGGGAATGCGTTTGTTACTCCAGTTGTTGTATCAAAAGCAGGTTTGTTATGTTCAAATCCAGTGACATATGCAGTTGAATTGATCAAGAAAGTTAAAGATCATATAAATGAAGAATACATTAAATCATTGATAGATTTAATGGTTATTAAAGGGAGACCAGAGTTATCAAAATCTTGGAATTTTTTGGTCTCAGATAATAGATATATTGGATTTGATGAATTTGATTTTGGTTGGGGAAACCCCATTTTTGGAGGGATCTCAAAGGCTACATCTTTCATTAGTTTTGGTGTTTCTGTTAAAAATGACAAAGGAGAAAAAGGTGTTTTGATAGCTATAAGTTTGCCTCCATTGGCCATGAAAAAACTTCAAGATATCTACAACATGACTTTCAGAGTCATAATTTCAAACATATAAGGCTTTTTCCTATTTGAAAGTACTTGTATTTTAGTATTTTGTTTCAATTTATGTGACAGTGTTTGAAAAAATAAACGACTTGTTTGTATAAATAATGGTGACTTAGTTTTATGTATAAATCAACTGAATTCCATTTACAATTTACATAAATTGGACACACATATTTGGATAAGTACAAGGAAAAAAAGTTTTGAAGTACTTATCAAGCAAAGATTCTATGATGATTTAAGATTCCACATTGTTGATTTCTCCTGAAAATAGAAACAAGAATGCAAAACAAGTTAGTGAGAGCTCAGAAAACTCAAACATTTTGTATATCAATGTATTTAGTAAGATTCATCACTATAAACTAAGTAAATGTTTGCGTTGGAGGAATCTTAGTCGCTTAGCTGGTTATCTGAACTATCACCTTGTTAGTGAGTTCGATTTCACCATCTTGTAATCAATCCCCTACCCCCAAAAAAAGATGGTAATTACCTAAAGAAAAGAACTGAGATAACATATTGAAGCTAGTTTCGAGATTGAATATCTAGAAAACAATACCGTGCATGCATTTGATGAAGTAGTCCAGTTCCGAGAAACATATTGCACTCTGAACCAAAGGTGATGGTTGTTGGAATGCAAAAAAAGAGAAACGGTGACGATCAGGATCATTTCTAGGCTTTGCAGTCTCAACCAGCCTCATAAATCCTTCTCTATCATAGCACGGAAATGCATTCTGACCAGCAACATTGATCTTCTTATCCCATGCTGAATTCATGATCTGCAGAAACGTACAGAAAAGTGTTTAAGACGCAAGAAAAGGAAAAATGAATCTGGGCTTCACTGCTCTTTGAGTGATATGCCCTGAGGGGTGTATCTACGAATCAAACTTCTTTTGTTTGCCTCTTTAAGAGAGTTCTCGGAGGAATGTTAAGAAGCCAATAACCTGCCAACTTAAGCCTTCTGGATCTGCTAACGCGTCATCAGTTTCTGGAACCTGAAGCCCTGAGCTTACAAACTTTATTGTTACAGAGTGCTTTTTGAGAACTTCAAACACTGGAGAATAGCCATCCTGGTTCGTTGGGTTGTAATATCCAGCTGTGAGCTCTGCAGCATGGCTGCTCGTTCTGTACCACCAATAAATTGATGGAATCTGCAGAAAAAAGAGAAATCTAATTCACCAGAAAAAAGTATGCCTCTATCCAAGTTGTTCATTAGGATACTGTCAATCTTTTAGACGAACATTTACACTTGTTCAACTACCTAGAACACCATCAATGTACACCAGCTAAATCAATTTGAGAAGCAACAAATAACTCAAAAGGAAATATGTTACAAGTGCAGTGTTTCATTATTTTATCATGCTCATTTTTCCTGAATGCTTTGCAACACTTCCTCTATTATCTGTTATGTCTTCTTTACTTCCGTATATTTTTTGATGTGTTACTTAAGCTAAGGGTCTTTTGGAAACAGCATATCTAACTCCAAGAGTTAGGGGTAAGTCCGGTACACTCTACCCTCCCAAGACCTGACCTGTGAGATTGCACTGGGTAGGTTGTTGTTCCCTCCCTCCCTCCCCCGACCTGAACCAGAAGGTATTATCAATTCCACTTCATGAAGGCCAATCCAATTTACATTTGACCAGAAACATCTTAAATATTTTGACCTACTATAATTTTGCTACTTTAGTATTATTACTGGTCAAAGTGATCCAAAGTAAAGAAAGGCTCTTGAGTTGGAAGCTAAGAGCATAAACTACCAATTTTGAACTATTGGAGATGAAAAGAATAGAAGTTAATAAATAGAAAGAAAAAAAAAGCGAAACAGGAGTAAGAAAGTATAACGAGCTGATTTAGGCCCATATGTGTACCTTCACGACAATTTGTATCCCCTCAAATGCAAGACTTGCCAGGGTGAGAACGTTATCAGCATGATCTATTAAGACCTGTCTATACCAATGGAGGAAAAATCTCCCATAGTAGCTATCATAATCACCTCGCTCACAGAAGAATCCAGTTTCATGTGGCTTAGCATTGTAAAAACCAGCATTATCAGGACCCTTGGCCCAGAAAGAGTGTCCCCTTGATGTTGCAGCTTTTCGAAGATTCTGCAGAGAATATTTATCATAGCACTGAAACAGAAAAAGTTGAAGCCAATTAGAGGGGGGAACAATCAAATAAAATAAAAAGGGTTTTAAATTCATGTTCAGGACACCACTATAATAGTTATCTAGTTTAAATTTTAAAGGGAAACAAGCTATTAAATTATACAAAAACTATCCACTTAGGTTAAATGAAGAACCATTCAGTGTCAGACTCAGACTACGCATTTTCAGGTACACCAAAAATATCAAACAAACTCAGGGATCAAGATAAGATTGTTTTCTAAAACTATAGTTGGTGAAGACCAAGTAATATGACCAAATTACGTAACAAATCATATATCATAGCATTCCTATAACAGATACCTGAAACTCACCAATACCAGGATACCTCCATCCCATCCTTTCAGAAAAGGAAGGGTACTTTAGCTCCCCAGAAGCTCCAAGTCCAATTTCAACAGCAGAAATTAGACCATCAGTGAACAAGTCATCAAATTCAGTGCGGAAGCTTCTCATCAAATCAAAGTAAACCTGCAATTTTGGATTTCAAACTAGTGATCAAAATAACTAATATTTAGTTACAATTTAGACAATTACCACTTTATTTCTTTTGAGTTTTCACTTTCGTCTCAGCATCAGCAAAGGCAATCAAGCAGAGAAAACACTCTTTTATGTAGGAAATGATACATCAATCAGACTTCTATTAACAAAAGCCACATTACTTTTCACTTCTAAAACTAATCTTGTGGAAGTTCCTCCGAAATACAAATTATTCATTATCCAGTTGACAGTACAATTTACATGATTGGATGATATGTATAAGAGAGATATTCCCTTCAAAGAATCAGGGAATGTTAGCTTTGCTCATTTGAAAGGAATAAAAAGAAAAATTAATACCTCAATGGCAGTTCTACCTCTTAATACTCGTTCTTTGTCAATGCCCCAGGATAGGCATTCTGTGTTCCTTCTTCCTTGATGATCTGTGAAGAATATATCCTGATTGTCCTTGCCTATCTCCAGAACCCACTGAGGAAGGGATATGAACATGCCACCGGTATCACTTCCTCCATTTTCATGAAATGCCATTACAACCTTGTGGATAAAAGAAGAAATACCATATCTATTATTGGGAATCCGTCCATAAATAGCCTATATAAGCTCAAGAAATGTCCTAACGCAAACATAAAATGGGAACGTATATTAATTGTCACTTTTTTCTGGTTCAATTACTTTCCCCTCAAGGAGTGAGGGGAATACTATTCCAGAATATAGATGTAATGAGGCATCGTACGAATGAATAGTTAGTTAGAAACTCAAATGACTAAAGCAGTAAGGCCAGGGTTCGTTCCACCAAAGGATGACTAGTTTAAGACTTGTTAGAAATTTGACGAATCAATAAGAGTATAATATAAAAAAAGAGTGGTTTTGAAACCTGTAGTTTCATATTGAAATCACGGATTATTTTGAACAATTCTCTGTAGCCAGACCACTCATATTTTTGAGGCACCCAGCTTTCAACGATGCCCCACCAGCAATTTACCACAACACCGTCGATTTTTAAAGACTTAAGCTGTTGCAACTCCTGTTTAACACCATCAGGATCCATCAACTGGCAGAAATTGTTGATTACACCACTCTGCTACAAACAAAGACATGATCTAAGTATGGGTAATTAGAATGGAAATGGAATGTGTATAGATATGATGTCAACTGTTTCATTATGTTTCATTTTGAATGGTGAACATGGAAACACAATCAAAAATGAGGGAGAAATCTGAAAGCTTGGCCTCCTCCTTTTATGTGTAATGACGAACAAAAATATATTAAGGAAAAAGCTGCTTACAGAAAGCATAACAAAAACAGGGACGTATTGAGTCTCTGAAAAACTACCTCCATGCTCCCCACAGTGAAGTTCTTGCATGAGCTGCAACAAATAACTTGTTAGATATCCTTCGATGGGAGAATAAATGTATCTAGTATACCAATCTTCACTTAAAAATAGCTTACAAATATACAAGCAACCATGTTTTATCAAGAACAACTTAGTCTGTTCTCTGCCTGCTGAGATAAAATCATACTACTAGACTTCTTCAAAAAATAAAATCATACTACTAGGGTCTTTGAAGCATGAATAGTTGATCTCAAAATAAACTTCCAAAATGAATGTGAGATATTGAAAGAAGAAAGTCAACATTAAGATCTTTCACTGTTGTTGCGAGAAAAGTCAAAACCACTAAAATAAATATGTCGGAAGTGGAACAAGCAATTATTACGTCAACTATGTCATCTCAGACGCAGCTTAAGTAGCATGAACACAGACAAAAAATTTTGAGAATTTGCGGACAAGAAACAAACAAGAAAAGAAATTGCATCCTCATATATGACTTCATATGTAGCTTCAATCTACCAAAAAAAAAAATCAAAAAGAAAACATGAGCTGCAGATCCATCAGCAATTTCACAGGTGCCTGCATTATATTTAAGTCAGTCAACATCACTTACAAATAGAGAGACAGAGAGAGAAAGAGGGTGAAAAGAAAATGCATCTAAAATCCTCCCAAAGACAAACGAACATAAAACCTGATACTAAACAACTCAATATAGTAGCAACTCTCCACTACCCCTCTGATTTGGAAAATAGACAATTTGTATCTTCATAAGTTCTCATTATGCTAAAACAATTCAATTAGTTGACTTAATAGTGCTACATTGCAGTCTAATGAAAGGATGGGAAAAGTTTAAGATGGTGGAATACATCATGATAAATAATAAACCCCAAAGCCACGTTGAACATTACTTTTAATATACAGCATCCTCAGCTTATAGGAGGAACTTGATTTACCTGGCCTGCCTCTAAACATCCTGTAGAATTCATTGGACTGGTACTTGTGAATTTATCAACCTTCGTGTCACTTTCTGTGACCACAATAGAATCAAAAGATGCTGGCGATAAACTCTCATTGATCCTAGTAACTGATGGCTGACAGTCTACAGATGCTCTGGTTGAGCAATTTCTAAAGGAACTGCCAGAAACTGGGCTCTCAACAGACATCACCTGATAAGTCCCCTATGAAATTTATTCAGTGATAGTGATAATTAAGACATCATTTTTGTTGGCAGTTTAATATTTAAACAGAATATCAAGAAGATCAAATGCGAATGAGACAAGATGTTATCTTTGCAACAGCAGGTGCAGTGAAAACAAAGTAACTCCAAGATAAAATATGAATTGTTATGTATTATTTCAAAGCAATGTATTTTCAGAAAACGTCTTTAAAAAGACCATATAAACATAGATTAACGGCTTCATAGTCTTCCAAACGCATTGACTGATTGAAGGTAACAAACCTAACAATGAAACCTACAATCCCAAAAAAAAAGTGTAATATCTGTTAGTGGTAAATGGTAATAACAAACGAGTTTCGTTGTTGTATTTTCATTTTTAGTTTGTACATTCTACAAAAAAAAAATAATGAACTCCTCAATTATTACATTTACAGTTAGAGCACCACATACACCAAACTATAAGGTACATCATTTATACTTTGTACGCTGTTTTTTCTTTGTTTTTTTTTTTCTATTTTTTTGATAGCATATACTTTGTAGGTCTCTTTTCTAATTATTACAAGAAACTTCAGTTCTCTTTTCATCATCCAGCAAATTACACCATCGATCATTCCTTTGGTAGAGTATACTTCAAGATGGCAGCTTGTCAAAATCATCCAACATTTTTTTCTCTAGTAAATTAAATAAAATTTAACTGTTTACTTTTTTCCAGTAAATTCAGTTTCTTCGGGTAAATATTAGTAAGCTAGGAAAGACTTCACATTCAATATACTCGAGAGTAAATTCTGCTTAACCGATTAACCTTCGGATTTGTGAAATACTATAAAAGGCTTGGGGAAACAGTATTTCATTCGGATTAGATAGCACAAAGAATCTCATCAACTTCAGAGTCAAGGAGAAAAATAAAAGTCATTCACCGGAATGCCAGAAGGACAAAATGTAGTGACATCTCTCACAACACACAAGACCAAGAATTATGGAAGAATGACCTAAAAACTAAAAACCTTGTCCACAATGTTGACAAGCTAAAGTAAGATTTTCAAAAATTGCAAAGAGTAACAACTTTGAAAGAAGGGTCAAGGTATGATAAATTTTGGAACTCTGGGAAAAAATCGCACAAAGCGAAAAAGCCAAAGGCATGAATATCAATTTTAAATTAATACTATTGCATATTTTTTTCTGTTTAAGACAACAACGAACCGGTCTAATCCCACAAGTGGGGTATTGGGGAAGGTGGTGTGTACGCAACCTTACTCCCACCTTATCCCGAATATATTCATTCCTAATCATATCTCTCCTACTATGCCCACATATCAATCTCAACATCCTTATTTCCGCTACTATTATCTTCTAGAAGTGTGAGTTATTGACAAGCCAACACTCCACCTCATACAAAATAGGTGATCTAA
Source organism: Solanum chilense (assembly GCA_032847665.1). Taxonomy (NCBI): domain Eukaryota; kingdom Viridiplantae; phylum Streptophyta; class Magnoliopsida; order Solanales; family Solanaceae; genus Solanum; species Solanum chilense. Next base: position 1,166,615 of record CM064970.1, read on the forward strand.
GAACCACTTTATAAAACCTCTCAAACAACATACTTGATCTAAGAACCACTTTACGAAACATACTTTTAGTCTTCATGGCACATTCTTATCACATACGACATCGGATGTTAGCTTCCATTACATCCACCTCAGTCCAATGCGACATGGAACATCATAGTAAATCTCCTCATTTCCTTGTATTGTTGACCCAAGATACTTGAAATTTGGAGATGACTTGTGTATCAAACACATCTACCTCATGAATTACGTCACTAATCTTGCACTTCAATTACTTCAAAGACATATCAATCTATGATGTTTTTTTCTATAAGAGCGGTGTCCAGCTATTTGCATGCACCTCGCCTATTCCACCAAATACCTATTATCTCCCCCTGCACAAGTTCTGGTAACTCTCTCCCACCAAGGCTTAGGCGGATAGCAACAAATGACCTAACATCTCGTCTCTGCAAAAATTTGACCCCCCCCCCCCATCTCCCAGAGTTTTACCCACTTTGTTGAAACCTAGACTACACCACTTGGGTCAAAGGGGTTATCTATCCCATTGAAGAGGTAAAGGGGTGCAATTTTGATGGATTAAGTGTAAATCACTCTATACTTTAATAACTAATACTTTTTCTATATCTCAAATTGGTTTCAGAAAGTGCATTGCATATAACACTAAAACTATCAAAAATTATCAAAGGTAAACTGTAAAGACTCAAACTTTGGCAAAAGAACATCATCTATAAATCCATTCAGTAGCAAAATGTGAAATTTTACACATAAATTAGAAGGAAGGGAGTAATTTTAGTAAATATGAACTCACCATATTTGAAGCATTATTCACAGGAGCAGGAGTTTGTCTAAAGGTGGTACCATCAGGCTCAACAGTCCAACCAGCTTGCCGAGCAAGTGCAGCAAGTACATCATTCATATCAGCACGAACAGGAAGTGGGAAATTCCCGTACTGACGAAGCCCAGCAAGCATTCGGCTCGTAATTGCTCGCCGGTGACGTTCTCGTAGCTTCGTTCGTTCCTTCTCCTTCTCTCTCTCTTTTCTGCTCTTATTAACAGTTCCGGCGGCAGCAGCAGCGGCGCTTGTGGCGGCGAAGCCGCGGGGACGGCGAGGTTGGGGGTTGGATTGGGGCTGAAGAGGGTGATTCGGGTTTGGATCATCATTCGGGTTGGGAAATTGGGGATCCGGATCTTGGGTATTCGAAATGTGATGACGGGGATTGCTCATTGTTGCATGTCTTCTTCAATTTTCTCTACTCTTTTATAGTCCCAAATTTTAGAACTTTCGCGAATAATCAAATCGAATCGAATTAATTTAAGTTGGAGGAAGTGATTCGGTAGCGTTATGTTGTCACGTAGTTTACCTTAATATATTCTTCAAGATATATTTTATAATTGAAAAAACGAGAAAATTTGAATAAATCAAAATGGAAAATTGACTTAAATGTTTGATTTCAACATTTAAACAATCTATTTATTTAATTAAATTTTCTTTTTAGGAAAATCGACTTATACGAAACCATAAAAACATCTAATTTCAATTTTGAAAAGAGGCAAAATTGTGTTAAATTAACCATCGTTCTAAAATTACTTAATTCTTGATAAATATGAATTTAGCATTTTTCTAATGAACAACTATCAAAATTATGTCATTTTTGGAATGATCCTAATGCTTTCTTTTGTTAAATTTTTTTTTAAAAAAAATAGAAATTGCTTAAGAGTTTATGTTGTTATGAGACTATTTTAAATCTACTTAAAATAAAAAAAAAATTAAAAAATTTCTTTGTTTCATGTTCAAAACATCTAACTATCTATATATATATATATATCTTCGGTGATGAAATTTAACTTTTAAAAATATATTTGAAACGTTATAATAATAATGATGTAGCAAGTCTTTCACATTGAAATTTGGGAGTATGATATGATATGAATTAGGCAAATTTCAACATGAGTATCGGATATTAGGTGAAAAACAAAGACAAACAAATAAGTACAATATTACTAGTAAATTCAGATTGAGTAAAAAATATGTATAAATAAAATGTATATACATGGATCATGAATATACAGATTAAATTATCTTGATATTATAATTTCTAGACTAATTTATCTCAATAAAAGATGAGATAACATACATAATCCCGTGTTAGAAGAGATAAAAAGAAATATCTTAAAATTAAACTTATAATAAATTTTATACTGTGAAATAACATATACGATAAATCAAATGCAATATTTTTGACGTAAATCAAATCAAAGCCTCAACAAAATATTCTAAAAGCATAAGTGTTTCCTACAATTTGGACGTTTAACTGTGTTGAGTTAATAAATATATGAGTTAATTCGTCCATCTAAAAATTACTTGAGCTAAAATTTTAGTTATAACTTAATCTGCTCAATTGTTACTAAATTTTAAATGTTTTGTGCTTTTATAAGTTTTTATTACTTTATAAGCTTATTATTTCTTTTATTTTTTACGACTATATATAAATAACATATTCGATAAAATAAAATATCTTCTTAATAAGATTTCTCACAAATTCATTTGAGCTAAATATCAGTCCAAATTTTTATAAAATAAAATAAATTGAGCTATTATATGGGGTCTATTATATATAGGCTTTGTATAAGGTATCCTTCATTAAATAATACTCTTGACTTATAAGGCCAAAATTGGTACGTAAAACTTAAAAGCATGTCAATTTCTGTATTTATATTTGTTATTATCAGGAAAAATGAAATTAAAAAACAAAATTGCAAAAAGTTTTTAGCTAATAAAAGTATTTTAGTATTGCAGATGCTATTATTATTTAGTTAATTTTATCACATATTCACATTCATGTATCTTAGAAGAATAAGCATCCAAATTCATCCCTCACCTAATAATATTGACTTATTTTTTTATAATATTATATCATATGTAAATTCAGGTGTATATAATACACATCAATCGATAGTATAATATATTCTTTCTGAATCAGAATAAATATGTTTTCGAACCTTCTCTTTAAAATTTCTTCACAAGTTACTTTTAAGAATCACGATGACTTAAGCTAATTATTTTGAAATACGAGGTTTTGAATCCGTGGAGAAATTTCTTCAAATTTGTGGTAAGCTTCTTATTCAACTTTTTTTTTTTGTGAAATATTTAAGTTTTTTGTTAGAGAAATTGAAATCTTAAATATAAGGGATTTTATCTATTTTATAAATTGGACAACAATTTGTAATGTTTTTCCAAATAATTGTAATATTCTCTTCGACTAATTTCAAAGGATATCTTGAATTTCAAGACCTTTGACAATTTTTTTTTAATAAGGTATAAGAGACATTAGGAATTTTCCTCTTTTCTTGATTTTGAAGAACTTTAATTCATTTATATATGTTTTATTTGAGCTTAAGAAACACTAAAGCTTCAAGATTTGCACATAAAATTTTAAATTTTTATTTCAATTTATTTTGTTGAGATATTGTGAGTAGCTTGAAGTTTGGTGAAACATCACCTCAACTTTAAATCAATTTGTTGTTATATTGATTTTGTTGCTACTCTATGACTTGCTTTTTTGGTTGAGAAAGTATTGTCTTGAAGACACTTAAACAAATTAGTTATTATTAGAGGGTATAAATTACAATTTTATAGTTGGATTATGAATATGTTAAAAATCACATTCTTGTTATGTGGAGTATTTTTATAAGATAATTTTAGTGAATTTTGTATATATTTTTAGTTTTTCATATCTTTTTAGAAATTACTTATTTCGAATAATTTTAAAAGGCTAAAAACCTTTTATTATGAACCGAAGAACATAATAAACAATGAATGGACAATAAGTGAATGTGTAAATATAGCTAAATTACATTTGAATTTACGCGTTCTTTTTCTATGGACATATGAAAAAAGAAATAGATATTGCTAAAATCTAGCTCGTATTCTCTATTTCACCTGGATTATCAATAGAAAAATAACTTCAAGTTGCCGATTTTTTTTTAAAAAAAAAGGATAAAGTTTATTTCCATCACATTCTTGGAATCAAAGGTTTTATTTTGATTACGAGGTAAGAAATCCACAGGTTGTATTTTTTTTCTAAAAAAAAAAACTTTCTCAAATTTAATGTTGCTTTTTGATGATAAAAAAGACAAAACTAATAGGCTAATGCATGTTTCTTCTTAAATATACAATATACATATTGCATATTTTGTCATTAATTTTTGTAGATTTTATAAAGTCTCTAATGATTTATTTTAATTTGTAGTTGAAGCATGGAAATTACAAAAATATTGCAAGGATTATGCCTAGTGATTTTTTGTTTGATTATGCTAAATGACAAAGTTGTAATTGGAGAAGGTGAAACCATGGTTAATTTAACTATTCTTGAAAGTGCAGTGTCAAAAGGAGCTGGTAAAAATCTTTTCTTATAAAAATTTAACTAATATATGATGTTAATTTATAAGAATTTTTCTACTATCAAGACGTAATATATATATATATATATATATATATCGAAGTTAAATTCCTTAATTATTTTCGTAATAATACTTTATGCAATTATAAACATTAAATTAATAGACAATAACGATGAACGAGTCATTATCCAACTCTGTCTAGTTAATGGACTGAAATGAGTTTAATGATGAATATCAGATAACTAAACATGAGTCGATATATAATGATTTAGGTTTAAGATGGACTAAATCTAACTTGATTACGATAGATGAGTTAATAAACAAACGAATCATTTAACCTGTTAAAACTTAAATGAATTAAACGAATTACATATTTATAAATTAATTTTACCACACTTATTTCGATTTTATTATATGCTTCTAGTTTGCTTGGATGGGACTCCTCCAGCATACTATTATGAAAAGGGACATGGAGAAGGGGCTAATAATTGGATTATCTACTTTAGGGTAAGAGTCATGTAAAATTATTTTTATCGTTTTAATTTACGTGATATTTTAATTAATTTTCTTTTTTATTAAAATTTTATTTTGAATTTAGGGTGGAGAATGGTGTTATAATGTAATAGATTGTGTTGCTCGTACAACAACAGAAAAAGGTTCTTCAAAATATGCTCCAAAGCAAAGATCATTTTATGGAATACTTAGCAATAATAAGACAATTAATCCAGGTAAAATATATTTAATTAGTACTTAAAATAATAATAAGACAATAATCATGTTTTCATTGAATTATATTAATTTATGTTTAAATTTTATTTATTTTTTTTTTAGATTTCTACAATTGGAATAGAGTTATGGTTATTTATTGTGATGGATCATCCTTCACGGGAGATGTTGAATTAGTCGATCCGGTACATCATCTTTTAACTCGATTATTTCGTATTAACTTATTTCTTACAAACTAAATGAATTGGGAGTATTTACTTTGATTTTTTTCGTTTAATTAGTCAAAATATTTTTTTTTGAAAATACCGATTTAGAAAAATAAGTTTTTTTATTTATTTTTTAAAAAATAATTTTTTTAAATTAAAAATATGAAAAATAAATTCGATAAGTAGCTAGCTTATATATATAAAATATTTTTAAGATAATATTTTCTATTTACTTAAAAGAATAAAAAATTTTATCATAATTAATCAACTAAGAATTTTTCTAATATTATGCTAATGTTTTTATCAGATTACTAACCTTCATTTTAGAGGTGCAAGGATTTTTCTTGCGTTGATTGAGAATTTCTTGGAGAAAGGAATGAAGAATGCTAAAAATGTATGTATCTGAATTATTGATTTTTTATTTACATGTTTAATTAATTGTTTAATTATATTATATTTAAATATAATATTTATTTAGTTAGTTGTTATTACTGGCCCTTGTTTTCTAAATTTTATGTAATGTATCGTTTTGATATGAGTTATTTGAATGAATGATTTTTTGAGAATAATATTTTTATTTCAGGAGTTAAAAAAGCAAAGTTTGTGTAAATTTTATTATTCCAGACTTCATATTATGTGAAATTATATATTGTTATTAACTATTATATTATGTCTCAATATTTAGAGTGGACGATTATTTAAGTTAATTTCTCGAACAATTTTCAAAGTGTGTTAAGTCTTGTTTGGCAGGCCATTTTAAGTGGTGGTTCAGCTGGAGGATTGCCTGCTTTAATCCATTGTGATCGTTTTAAAGCTCTTCTTCCTAACTCAGCTAGAGTTAAGTGTCTTGCTGATGGTAGCTATTTTCTCCACAGGTAAGATTTAACCTAATTAAGACTCGACGAAAGAGAGTTGCTCGAATCGTAGGCACTTCTCGAGTTGATTTTGTTAGATAAAAATCATTGTGTGTTCTATGCAGAAATATAATAAAGCAAACTTAGAAAGATAATAACTCAGACAACAAATATATATATGTCAAAGGACGAGACACAATAAGTTAACGAGATGAACATTCCACTATATAAAAAACAGTACAAAATATCATTAGAAATAATAATTCCTTATAATTCATAACCAACAAAGTTTGCTCATTTACGATCAACACTATATATATATATATATGTAATATAATTTCGACCTTTATATATAGAGAGAGAATATAGAAAGTGTTTGCTCATTTTTTCGGTCAATGCTATCTACTAAATATTATGAAATATAATTTTAACCTTATATTTATCGTATAATATTAATCTGAAGAATCGCGAACCCCTTAATTGTTAATTTGTGTAACAGGGAACAAATGAAGGAAATGGCATTCATGGATACCGTTAATGAAGGACTGATCAAATTACATGTACAATTCCTCTTCTTCTATTTTTTTTTTATATATATATATATATATATATATATATATATATATATATATATATATATATATATATATTCAATATTTGTTTGTCTAATTTATTTTTTAATCAAATGTAGCATTCAACCAATATGTTACCATCATCTTGTACTTCAAAAATGAACCCGTCCTTGGTAAGTATCGATACTTATTTATTTTCTCGATCGAGCTCATCAAAATGTAATGAAACTAAATTTATGTCTAATGAATTAATTGTAGTGCCTTTTTCCACAATATTTTCAAGAAGGAATCAAGACACCATTTTTCATAGTAAACTCAATGTTTGATACATTTCAGGTCAATTTCTATTCTCATTAAGTTTATGAAAAAAATTACTAAAATTTAATTGATATCAAAGTTTCTTAATTAAAAAAAAAAATAATTATATCTCTGACATGTCTGATTATTTGTGTTTGATATACATTTGCGATTATTTTAGTTTAAACAGTTGAATAAACGGTTATTTCGATTAATTCTTATTATGTTTTTTGTGTGGGATTAAAAGTTTTATTTAATTTTTTTTCAGATAAACAAGACTTTTCCTGGTTATTATGAAAATCTTTTTAGTAATACATGCTCAACTTCTCTTGTTAAAACTTTACAAGGTTAGTAATAATTTCATAATTAGCTATCCCTAATTGTCAAATTTGTATTTAATTAATTATGAATTAAACATGTGAAAATTTTGAAATTTAACCTTTTTTTTTTGTTTTATTTCAGATTTCAAACAAGATTTTATAAATGCGTTACCTAAACAAAGTAATTCTTCATCAAGAGGAATGTTTATTGACTCTTGTTTGATTCATTCTCAAATAACAAGTGGTGTTGGTTGGAATGGATTCTCCGTATATAATAAGGTCAATTTTTTTTATCATTCTCAAAGTTACTGAATGAATTTATTTTATTTTATTTCAATCTTAAAAAAAGAAAAATAATTTAAACCTACGATATAGCATATGATTATTCTTTTAATTCGTCTCCGACCTTATTTAAGAATTGTTTTTTTTTTGTTTCAGACAATTGCAAAGGCATTTAGTGATTGGTACTTCGATAGGAGTCATGAACAATTGATAGACAAGCCAGATTTGCCATTAAATTGTTACAATTTTCCCTCTATTACAAATTTTTGCCCCTAAAATATGTACAAAAAAGACTCAAATATATATGTATTATTATTTTCAGAAGATGCAATTAATTTATGGATTTAGTTTTATGAACTTTTGTGTAATTTTAAACTCTTGCCCAATGTTGGGAACACTTTGTTTGGATGGTTATTGCATATTGTTTCAGAATGTATCGTAGTATTATATTGTGTTGTACACGGTATTGTTATAATAAATATAGTGGTTGATAAATTGTATTGTTCTTTGTTGTTACATGTGTAACATGCCCATAATTTAAATGATAAATCTATGAGAAAAGTAGGGTACGCGGTAAAATTACTATGAAAAGGTAATGTAAAGATGAAATATAATTATTAAATAATAAAAAAGACAAATAAGAAGAAAATATTAATAATAACGTGATCACACCAGATCGATCATTACATGTCATTACTTAACGATGAATTTAAACGATACGATACAATAGATAACAACCATCTAAACAAGGTGTAAAAAATGTGATAACAACCATCTAAACAAGGTATAAACAATACAATACGACAGATAACAACCATCTAAACAAGGTGTAAAAAGTGTTATCGAGGAATGAGAAAAAACACTTTTATATTGCTATAATTATAGGACACCTTTTATTTTACTCCTAATTAGATATTTCTATAGGTATAAGGATAATTATTGTGAGTTTATTAATATCACTAATTTCAATAATTTTCACGAGTAAAGCTAATATAGCAATAAATACACTTTCGTTATTTGATAAGAATTGAATTTAATAGAATTTGAATAAAAAATATTAATAATGAAATTTAAATATCAAAAAACAAAGTCAAAGAAAAGATATACAATTGGTGAATGACAGCTTGATTCAACGATAGCTAACGGACTAAATTATTTCGAATCTCATTCGAAAGAAAGTGACAAAATAATCCTAAGTTTGATAGAATATTAATATAATTAAATGATTCCAGTGCAGAGTCTGCTATTTTTAAAAAGTGAATTTTATTTTTGAAACAAAGTGAGATTCAAATTTACAAATTAAAGCATTTAAAATTATTGGGCTATAACATATTGTTGTATTAGGAGTATCTAAAACACATTATTTAACAGTTAAGTTCATTATTTTATTGATATACTTTCTTCGTTCGAAATTATTTGTCATGTTGCGCTTATTAAAAGTCAATTTGATTAACTTTCAATGATTAATTGGATCACATTAATTAAATATTTTAAACAAAAAAATTAGATATTCTAAAAATATATGAAAAGTACTATAAATTACAATTTTTTGCATATTAATATGATGAAAAAATACATCTTAAAATTTTAGTCAAAATTTTTATAATTTGAGTTAAAAAATAAAAATCATGACAAATAATACTGGACGGAGGGAGTATATGATAATTTATATATATATATATATATATATATATATATATATATATATATATATATATATAAAGGGTGTCCAAACAAGAGTGTAGCTCCGTCCTTGATTTGGCCAAACTCAAAAATCAACTTATTTTGGAAGTGTTTTCCGAAAATGTATCGTTGATGAAACGTCGTTTGCATTTGTATGATCGATCGTTCTCAAAATAATCTCTCCCTTTCTATTTACATATAGTCGTTTAAAAAATAAATATCTCTTTCAACTTATTTTCAAAATGTTATTTAAAAATGTATCTTTGATGAGAAGTCGTTTGCATTTGTCTTATAAATTTTAAAACACACTTGAGCGGTAATTAGTGTGATCCCTTTCCATTTATATGTGTCCTTTCAAAAATAGATGTTCCTTAAAAGTATTTGTTATTTTATAAAATTAATACATAAATAATATCAATTTTCCTATTTCATCCTTAAAAGTTTAAAATATGCATAAAAAAATTAAATAATTTATGCATATTTATTAATAAATTAATAAATCAAAATAAATAAATTCATATTTATTTATCAAAAATTTAACTTTAAGAAGACACTAAATAAGATACAATGATAAGCTCATCGTATTTCTTAAGAAACGTGACTTTAAAATAGTGATAACTATATAAAAATGGAGAGAGTAATTTATAAGCTAAAAACATAAATTTTATCGTATCCAACTTTTAGCTTATAGCTTATTTTTCTTATTCTTTTAAACCTACAAACAAGTATATTTTCTATCTTTATTAAATATCACAAAAGATAATAAAAACAAAAAAATATCTAACGTAAATGAATTGGAATATCCACTAAGTTATTAATTTAGATATTCATCTTATCCCGCGTATCGAACGAAATAATATTATACTCCTATATGCTTTAAAATAATCACCGTCGTTCACGTGCATGCCTCAAGAATTTAAATCCATTTAAATCATGGATTGACTTTCTTAGGCTCTTGCTCTCTCTATGGTCCTACTTGGATAAAGTGATAAATGGAGAAGAAAAAAAAATGTCTAAAATGAAATTAAAAAAATTAGCAAAGGTTTAACTATATTGTATAGTAACTTTTTAAAATAATAATTTTTTGGGAATAATTTAGAGTGGAAAAAATAAAATTAACTTCTTGTTATTTTTGAAATTTTGAAATTTAGCTTTAAGTTGAATTTCGAAATTTCATAGATAAAAATATTTTCAAGAGTGTAAATCTAAAAAAAAACAGATCTTTTTTTTAAAGAGAAGTATTGAAAATATACAAGTTACATTTTTAAACCATCGATAATATTAGAAACATTTGCTACATAGTTAAATAAACTTACATACATCTTTGATCTAGCAACATACGTTAAAGTACAATCTTAAATTCTGATCAAGTTTATTAATGCTGTTTTCAAATACTTTTCTCGCCTACTTATAACTGCCTTACACGCATACAAAGTTCGAAACCACTCGCTATGTCATGTGACTTATTGTGAATATATTTAAATTGAGTTAGACAAAAGAAAAAAAGACATAAAATCACTATTGAAGTTGTATCAAATTTTAAAAAATAAATGATAGCTTTGTAAGAGTCTTATTATCCCACTAAACAATTTTAAATATATATTATTATATCATTTTCCAATCATCCTCATATTTTAAGTAGCACATGTGTTCACACACTTATTATTACACAAGACAAGTTAATTTAACAAAAAAAATGATATAATAATATCAATTCAAGATTGTTTGGTAAGATAATAAAACCCTTGTATCATTAAAATATCTTTTAAAAATTTGAAATAAGTTCAAATATCAATTTATGTCTTTTCTCTTAAACAAATAAAAGCATATTTAAAAAGTTATCAATAATTAAAGACTAGCTAATATTTCACATCAAATTCAAAATCGTTTTCAAATAATTTCTCTCAATTTTTTTTTAATCTATCAAACGTCTATTAATATTCCATTTTCAAGGGTCCGTTTAACATAATTTCTTATCGTATTATTATTATTATTATTATTATTATTATTATTATTATTATTATTATTATTATTATTATTTCAAATAGTTACATTTAATATGACAAAGAAAAAAAATCTCAATTTTCAAATTTCACTTCAACTGTTTTGTCCATTCATTGAATGGAACGCGTTAGCTGATAAAGCTTCCATCACTAAGCACATGGTTTTTGTCTCTAATTATTAGCCACCATTTTATTTTATTTTTAAATAATAATAATATATTTAATGTATTTTACGATAAATCTTAAGAATTAGAGTTATATTTTTAATCGATCGTTAATTCAAGAAATATATATCAAAGCAAAAAAATATCTTAGTAATGATAACAATATATTTAATGTATTTCTACATGTAAGAGCCGAAAATGATAATGCTTATATAGATCTTATCCATTGTTTAAAAATAAAAAGAATAATTTCGATATTAATTTATAAAACATTTAAAGTAGTTTAAAATAAGAAAAAACAAAAGCATAGAAATATTAATAACACTAACAAGATAATATAATAATCAAAACATATCAAATAAGTAAAATTAGTTTTTTAAGCCACTTACAAACCCTTTTTTAAGTTTAATAATTTTTTATAAGAAATCTCTATTTTTATATATAAAAATATTTTCTTTTATTCTATTTATAATTGGCCAAAAGCTCTTAATTCCTCGAAATTAACAACTTTATTTTTTCTTAAAACAAAAAGTACATAATTAAACCACCTTCGAAGAAAATGTGTTAAAACAAATGAATGTGTGTCGGCAGCTTCCTTTTTTTTTTTTCTCTTTTCAATAATTTAATTTCTTTCTTTATTCTGACATATTAAAAAAAGCCTACTTTATTCTTCATAAAAAAATAAATAAAGAGAAAACTGAAAAGATTCTTATTCTACAATACAACATTAAAAAAAAAATGAGTAAAAAGCATGTTAATTAAGATTGGAGTCTTTGTTATTTTTTTATTTTTTTTGGATTAGTGAGTTTTTGTGAATTGAATTATTTTTCTTGATATACTATTCATACTTAAAGATTAACATATTGTTAGTGTATATATATTTTTTGGTGAGTGATAAATTTAAGATGATAAAATTTATGATTTTTTACAATAATTTAAAGTTAATGTGGAATAATAAATAGTTTCGCAATAAAATATTTATAAATATACAGGTAATGTCTTAATATATATAATTTGGTGATTTGAACAAAAAGTTATTGATTTTTTGTGAATCTGCATGATATATATTAGATTGATCATTGTTTAATTATTTAAAGAATTTCTAGGGATGATTTTTAAAAAATCATATAGCATATTTTAAAAAAAAATATATTAAATGTTTTGAATTTAAAACTACTTTACTAAAGGAAGTTTTTAAAGAAGCTTTCAAATATATCTTTTGAAAATCTTTAACAGACAATATTTTTGGATAAGTTTTCATAAGAATTCTTCAAGAATAGTACAACTTAGTAACTGTTAAATATTACGACGATATTGTAATAGAATAATAAAATTTTATTCGATCTTTATTTAGAAATTTTAATTGAGCCTCTCTAAATAAAGAATTGTTCTGTCCTTTGTTAATCTGTGCATTATTTTTAATATAAATTTTTCTACGCAAATTTAAATTTAATCAGTCTCAAATATAAATACTGAACCCAATATGAAATAAAAAGAAACCGTTAAATGTTACAAAATTAAGTCAACATGATAATTAATTTATGACATTAAATTACATTAATAGGGAAAAGAACTCATGAAGTCATTATATATAAATAAAAATACTCCCTCATTTTAATTTATTTATCCAATTTTTAATAAAACGTCTTTTTAAATAATATTTTAATTTTACTTTTCAAAATTACATATTTCACAAAATTAATTGATAATTTAATGAAATACTTTTAATTTAAATTTTTTTATAATTTTAAAATTTCAAATCAAATCAAATCAAAATCAGACAAATAAATTACGGAGAAAGTATATAACTTTTTCTTTTTTAGTACTATGTATGCTTCTTTCTCACTAGTCTCATCCACCATTTGCTTTTGGGACCCCTCTTTATTTTGTCCAAAAATAATAATATTCACCAGCTGTATTTATTATACTGAAGATTTCAACAAAAATAATTCATTTTCAGATTTTATTTTTCTTCCTCAAATCTTTGCTATTCCAGGTAATTAATCATATACTGAACTAATATTTCAATTCTGTATTTTTTTAGTAATTTTTACTTTTGTTGGTTCTGAAATAGGTTTGTTTGATTTATTCTTTACATTTTCTATATCATATGTTTTAATTGGAAAAAAGAAGAAAGTAGTAACATTAATGGTGTAAAAAGTGATTTTTTTGCTAAATTTGTAATATAAATAGTATTAAATCTTTCTAAAAATGATATGTTTTTCTTTTCTTGAGTTCACTTAAGTTTTTAGGATTTTTGTGTTTTGTTTGTTATTTATATTATTTTGTTTACATAATTTATAAAATTAATATATGCAGGATGGTAAAGGGGACAATGCAACTATTGCTACGTGCAATATTTACTTTGCTAATTGTTTTAATTTGTGAAGGACATCCAGTTGATATTACTTATCTACAAAGTGCAGTAGCTAAAGGAGCTGGTAAGAATTTCCTTTTTTTTCGATTAAAGTCGGAGCTAAGATTTTGAATTTACGAGTTCTAGATTCTAGAAAAGGTAGCTTAGTGTGTTTTAGATATACTCCCTCCATCCCATTGTATGTGAGGTAGTTTGATTCGTCACTGAGTTTAAAATTTTTTAAAACTTTGATCCAAAATTAATAATAGAAATTTGTGTGGGCGTAAGTCATTTCATTAAGGGTAAAATAGACATTTTAGAGTTAAATTATTACTTAATATAGAAATGTGAATGTGTCATTCTTTCTAACTCCGACTAAAAAGAAAAAGTAAGTCACATAAATTGAGACGGAGATAGTATTAGTTATATACATATACTTGGTTAAGGGTAAAGTGAACTCGAACTTGTAAGTTGAACTGTAGTTCCGCCCCTGGATCCAATGTAGAAGTCACGGATTTGGTATAACCCCTGACTTTGATTCGAACGTTACGTATGTTTTTATGTGAAAAACAAGATTCAACAATGTGAAAATGTGTTGATTTATTTTTTTATGTCAATGTTGTGTTTTTGCAGTATGTTTGGATGGAAGTCCACCAGCATATCATTTTGATAAAGGATTTGGAGCTGGAGTTAACAATTGGTTTATCCAACTTGAGGTTTGTCTCATTGGATCATTTCTCGATTTGTTCGTATCATCTTTGTTAGGGGCCATGTTAATCTTCTCTGTATTGTTCCAATCATCTCCGTGGTTCTTAGTCTTATTTCAGTCCAATCATTAGCCTTTACCCTTCAAATTCATGAACTAAGATAGTCGAGATATGCATAAGCTGTCGTGTATACCCCGTTATAGAAAACTAGACTGAACTTTTGCTGGTGATTTACAAACAATTATTTTGGACTGAGTACATGAATTTGCATTTGAATTCATCCGATGACTTCAGGGAGGAGCATGGTGCAATAACGCCACGACTTGTCTTGAACGTACAAAAACACGATTGGGATCATCTAAACTAATGGTAAAGACAGTGTCTTTCTCAGGAATTTTGAGCAACAAGGCTAAGTTTAATCCAGGTAGAGCTTTTCACCCTTGTTCGTATTATACATCGTTTTAACGCCTTTCAAACATTATTCTGATTGATTGTGTTTTGGAAATTGTAGATTTTTACAATTGGAACAGAATTAGAATTAGATATTGTGATGGATCATCCTTTACTGGTGATGTTGCAGCAGCCGATCCGGTAATTCTAATGTTAAAACGCTATACAATTATTGATTTGATATAAACAACGAGTTCTGTTAGTATCGTTATATCATTGATTGTTAATGGACGTGTTGAATCGTGACAGAGAACAAAAGTATTCTACAGAGGAGCCAGGATTTTTTCAGCTGTTATGGATGATTTCTTGGCTAAAGGAATGAAGAACGCTCAGAATGTACGATTGATGCATCAATCGGTTACAAATTATTGCAGACGATTATATATATGCTCGTTGTGACACATCGCTTTTTTTTTCTAATCGTAGGCTATTCTTGCGGGATGTTCAGCTGGTAGTTTGGCTGCAATTCTACATTGTGACAGATTTAAAGGTCTCCTTCCATCGGGTGCTAAAGTAAAATGTCTCTCAGATGCTGGTTTCTTTATCAACACGTAAGTGTTCGTGTTTTGTTATTTTAATCGTGGCCAACTCTCACAATTCGCGAGAAATTTAGATCTTCGAGTTGCTACTTAGTATTTGTTTTTGATTCTCTTGTTGCAGGCAAACTATTTCTGGCACCTCTCATATTGAAAAGTTTTACAGTGAAGTTGTTAACACACATGTATGCTTCGTTAACCTATATACTCCCTCCGACACTCTTTCCCTTTTTAGTTAGTCTCGAAAAGAATGACATATTTCTATATTTAGTAACAAGTTAAACTTTAGACTTCTCGTTTTACCTTCACTGAAATGATTTATAGTCACAAATGACTTGTTTTTTTAGTCCATTAGTTTCAAAAATCTTTCTTCCGTCCTCAAAACTATGTGAGAGTAATTCTCTTATCACGTAATCTATTGGTTGTAATGTTCTTTCATACTAAAATTGATGTTCGGACCTAAAATGAACTCTATAAAATTTCGTGTAAAGTCACTAAGGAAGTTCTATAGATCCGATTTAACTCGTACTAAGTGTGTTACATTATCTTGGATTCAGGGTTCTGCGAAGAATTTGCCTCAATCGTGTACCTCAAGACTGAAACCGGGATTGGTAAGAGAAGTTACTTTCACGAAATATATCTTTCCTTTATTTGATGCATCGTCTTAATGCTAAAACACCGCTATGTTGCAGTGTTTTTTCCCACAAAACGTTGCGCAACAAATCCAGACACCACTTTTCCTAGTAAATGCAGCCTATGATTCCTGGCAGGTCAGTTCATGTCTGACTTTCCGCTGCATTAGAATTTAGTCTTTGTTATCTCGGAAGTTATTTTATATATGGATACGCTATATATGAAGACGTTTTGGCCCTTTAAAATCGTTGATTTTTGGTTATACTTTGTTCTTAAAATTTTCAGATAAAGAACATTTTGGCTCCTGGTGTTGCTGATCCTCATGGAACTTGGCGCAACTGCAAGCTTGATATATTGAAATGCTCGTCCGCTCAACTCCAAACTATGCAAGGTTAAGACTCTTGAGCCCCTTGTTGTTCCTTCATTCACTCGAAGTACATTGTTAATCTATAGATACATATATGTTGGTTATTGAAGTGTATGATCATTTCATCTAAAAAACGAAGTTATTAGTGGAGACTTTTATTATTCAACACCCAAGTGAGAATTCATTTTAATAATGGGTGCAACGAGATCCGATCCCATAACTTCTTGTGCTGATACCATATTGAAGTGTTTGACCATATCTAGCTCTCAGACTTTTGGATGAGATGATTACACGCTTCAATATTGGTAAAGGAAAACAACCTCGACAAGATTATAGTAAACAGCAATATCGAATCAGCCTGTCCTTTGTGGGCTAACACTATTAAACTAAAAAAATAACTAGTTATAGTAAGCGTGAAGACGCTAAATCATATGGTAATATTTACATTTAGAAGGTGTCTTTTAAACTTTGTAATCTAATACATGGTGTAATTTTCTCAGCTTTTAGGTCAGAGTTCTTGAAAGCATTGAACTCACTCGGCCCTTCCTCAACGCGAGGGTATTACATCAATTCTTGTTATGCACATTGTCAAACCGGAACACAAGAGACATGGCTAAGGGACGACTCACCAGTATTATCTGGCATGGTACGCAATCATGAACTCAAAACTATTTCAAAATTACATTCATTATACATAGGGTTAAGGTCCGCATACATTCTATCCTTCTCAGATTCCACTTGTGGGAATATAATATACTGGTTATGTTGTTCTTGTTGTTTATCGTACACAAAATTATGTCATTCCGTTATTGACACTTCCAAAAAATTGTGTTCTTACAGACGATTGCCAAAGCAGTCGGAGATTGGTATTATGAAAGAAAACGATTCCAAGAGATCGATTGTCCTTACCCCTGTAACAAAACTTGCAAGAACAGAAATTTTGAATAGAATGCTCTTCCGTTTGATACGTATAACATAGATGATTGATGGAGAAGTTTGTATCAATACACACAAGACTTGCAAACTTTGTGTAAGGGAGGAAAAGAAAAATATGGAATTGAAGAAGTGTATCAAATATGTACCACAATAAGGGAAAGCCAACTCTGCATAAAATTGTGTGTTTTGTTTTCCCCATAGAGAAACTATTATGTATCATTTTGTTTGAGGTTAATATTATGTATCTTGTTATAATCTAATTGCCTCTATTTATGTCACACTTTTCGTTTATAGAGTGTCGATTTGACTAATCTTCGAAGCTAACTGAATCTTGTATCCTTTGTTTCATATCTGCTTTGAGCAAACAAAGATATATGAAGTTAAATTAAATATGTGACATTAATTGTATGTAGCTCGACTAACTTCACGGAATACATTTACCTTCCACCAGAAACAAGTATCACGTCACTTTATCTACCAAACCTAGGATAGGCTGGAAGAAATTTCTTCATCTATATAGTTTTTTGTCTCTACTAAAATTGAACTATGAGACGTCATATTTTTAATCGATTTCATTGATCACTATCCTAACAAAGGTAGGGTTATGATGGAATAAAACCGAGATATATAATAGAAATATGATCTTAAAAAAATAAAGGATCAAACATGGACAAACAAAAATAGACGGAGACATTATTTATGATAGAAGGTGGAATAAGTAATTCAGATTATAATCTTGAGATTTTGTAAAGGTCACTTCTTGATTTCATTTTCCTTCATTGAATACACATTAAAAATACAATCTCTATTGGTAAGCATCAAATGTAAGTAAATATAAGAAATCAAGAATTGATCAATAAAATTTAATTAACTAGTAAAAAAACACATTAGTGCTTAGTGCAATCTGTAGGCTTAAAGGACAATTTGTTGGCCTTAAGATCATATCCAATAAGAAAATTGGCTTGTGCCAAATTTCCAAGTATAGAAATTTGATTTGTTCCTCCTGGCACTATTGTCAAACAAACAATGCCTTCCACCACTTTTGTAAAAATGTTTGAAGTTGACAACTCTAAATCTGCATTTGTAAAATGTGCAACAATCTTTGGAACATCAATAGTACCATTCTCACTAGACTCATAACACAAATCAAGTCTCCTAAAGGGATCATCCTTCCTGGTAGCATTGATCGAAAGCATCAACAACGATTCCAAATTCGAGTAAAATTCATCAGGCACATAAGTTAACGTTGTGCCAGAATCAATTACAATGTTGCCTCGATCATATTCAGGTTGAGAAGTCGGAGAAGATTTGAATTCTAATGTCTTGTTTCCAATGCTGATACTTTTCAAATTTAGATAGTAGAATGTAGGTGTTTCCTTTTTATAGATGGGAGTTGAAACGACGTCAGGACCAGACACGACAGCATTGTCACCAAAGTTGATGTGACTAGTTGCATTGGAACTATCTAACAATAATTCCAATGGTATTAAACAATAAGAGAATTTCCCTTTGATTTGTTGATGCATTTGGTTGACAATTGAGGCATTGCCACCACCTAAGCCAATGATACCAGAAGTGACATTGGGAAATGTGCCACCATTGTCATGTCCACAACCAAACACAATATTAGGAATTGAAACATTTTGACTAGAAGTAGAAGCAAATGTGAAAGTTTCAATAGAAAGATCACCAATAGTATGAGATAGGTCACCATAAATCACTACATAATTACATGTATTATTGTTACATCTTGACTTTTGACAAAGTTTATTGTGACAATTAATAGTTTTATAAGATGAGCTATTCTTGGGATTGAAAATAGGTGTCAATTGTTTGAAACAATTAAGACAAGGCACACATTGTGTCCATGTCAAGTCACTACCAGTGTCAGCAATGACAAAAGTGTCTATTGGGGTTGTACCAATGGATATTTTCACGAGGAATTCACCTTCGTTTGGTGTAAGAGTCGATTGAATTGATTGAACACCTTTCCCCCGAAAAAAAGAAGCCCGAGAGAATGACCGATGGAAGGCCTTTTGAAGACGTTGAAATGGAGTGTTTGATGGATCGTTATGTGGTGAAAGAGGAGAATCACGATGTATAAAATCTAGAGTGAAGCCATTTATACTTTTACGACCAGAAATTATAGAAAGATGAAAGAACGATAAAAGAACCAACATAAGAGTGAAAGATTTAGTATTAATTTCCATGGTTGAAAAATGATGAAGAGGAGACAATGTTAAGTACCATTTTATATGTAACAAATTGTATGTCCAAGTCTAATTAATTAATAAAAATTTAATAGGGGAGAAAGTGAGATTTTCTTATCATTAATTATAGGTAGCAAATTGTATGTCCAAGTCTAATTAATTAGAAAAAATGTAATAGGGGAGGAAGTGAGATTTTGTCACCATTAATTATCAAATACTAGGGTATGAAGTGGGACATTTTGTAAAGTTGACTATCAGTTTACAAAAAATACATGGATATATTAGACATTACAAAATAAATGTCGATTTGTGGGGTTTAAAATTATAAATAATTGGGGTTTTAATCTCTAATTTGTATATAGGGAAATTTCTTTCGCCTATTGTTTTTGTCTCTGTTGAAATTAAACGTTGAGACGTTATATTTTTAATCGATTTCATTGATCACTATCCTAACAAAGGTTTATGGTGGAATAAGACAGAGATACATAATAGAAATATGATCTTGAAAATAAAGGACCAAACATGGACAAACAAAAATAAAGGGAGATATTATTTAAGATTGTAACGATCTGTTAAGTCGTTTTGAAAAATAGGACCATTTTGACTCTTCTCATAGAATTTTTAATGGAGGTTTTGAATTATTCAATAACTATGTGTACTTAGTTGATAAATACTTATTAAATAATTAATATATATTAATAGTTAATGGGACAAATTCATAAATTTTCAATTACCTTATACTTTTCGGTCCATATTTATTTGGAAAAATTGTATATAATAGCAAACTAATAACCTAAAATAAATGGAGTAGCTAGGGTTTGATTTAATTGTGCTCCATAGCAAACGTTAGCGAAAATTTGCCAGGCGTCTCTCTCCCAATAGTCTCGCTCGCCACTCTCCTATTCTCGCCTCTCTCGCTTTATACACAAAAGTATATAATTTCTGTTTCTGTTTTGTATAAAGCGAGAGAAAATTGTATATACACATGCAAAAACATATATCTTCGTGTTATACACTTAATTATACAATTTACAAACATTTTACTTCAAATATTGCAGTGAAAAAGGCCAACAAATTATACAATTGCGAATTATACAATTGCAGTGAAATGCAATTTTCTCTAGGTTTATACAACAGAAGTGTATATATATTGTGTTTCTGTTTTTGTATAAAGCAAGAAAAACATATATCTATAATTATGCAATATACATACATTTTAATTCGATTCAACTGCATGCAAAACAAATTATACAATTGCAGCGAAATAGGCCAGCGAATTATACAATTTAGGCCAGCGAATTATACAATTGTATATGTATAGCGAATTATACAGTTTTATGTTTGCTATGGAGCACAATTATGCAAACTTTGCTATAGCATACAAATATGAATTTTTTGTTTGTTATATGTGAAAGTTGCCCTTATTTAATATAAGTAAGTAGGCTTTATACAAAATTATTTTAGAAAAGAAAATTAAAGAGAGAAAAGAAACCTAGCAGTACTCCTTGACATCTACGCCTAGGAGTGTCAAAAATGAACCTAAACATATGTAACCTGTCCAGAATTTTAAGGTTTGACTCAAAATAATTGAATTTGGTTCAATTTCAATTCATTCAAGCTTAACCCATTTGAAGAGAATTCTCAATTGAGCTCAATTCAATCTCCAATTTCAACCCGTTTTAATTTTTTTTTATTAAGGTATGTTTCTATATTGAAGGTATGAATTATTATCTATTTAATATTTTTTAGGATTTATCTATCAATTTGTTACTTTTTTAACAAAAAATTATTGAGCAAAAATTTAAATTGTGATTATAGAAGTTAATTATCAATATGTTAAATCGAGATTAATCGAGTCAAAATGGGCGGGTAATGCCCCAACCCATTTTTTAGCCCATTTGAGCCCAAAGTGAACTTGGCGAGTCAAGACCCAACCCGATTTCTCTTCCATTCATTATGTTTCAACCCAACCCACCCGTTTGACACCCCTATTCACACCAATCAGGAAAACAAAAGAGACTATTTAGTGACAGGTAAGCTCCCATTTTTGTCTTGTTTTTTTCGTTTTGTTTGTTCACATAATTGATTGTTGTGTGAACAAACAAAATAAAATTATATTTTTTGATGGAGGAGAAAATTGATTTGCTGGCAAATTATGGAGTGCAGAGTCAAAAGGATAAAAAATTGTCAAAAATTTCAAAAGGGTATATTAATTTTTTTTAAAACCAAAACAGTAAAATCGCTCACGATGTAGCGATTTTGTCCGTCGGAAAAAATAAAATTGCTGCTATACTAGCGATTTCTTAATTATTTTTTCTTAAATAAAATAAAAAATTAAACAAGTCGCTCCGATTTTCAAAATTAAAAGAATAATTATAATCTTGATTTCATTTTCCTTCGTTGAATGCACAATAAAAATACAATCTCTATTGCATCAAATGTAAGTATATATAAGAAATCAAGAATTGATCAATAAAATTTGAACAACTACTTAAGAAAAACATTAGTACTTAGTGCAATCTGTAGGCTTAAAGGACAATTTGTTGGCCTTAAGATCATATCCAATTAGAAAATTGGCTTGTGCCAAATTTCCAAGTATAGAAATTGGGTATCCTCCTGGCACTATTGTCAAACAAACTATACCTTCCTCCACTTGTGAAAAAATGTTTGAAGTTGACAACTCTAAATCTGCATTTGTAAAATGTGCAACAATCTTTGGAACATCAATAGTACCATTCTCACTAGACTCATAACATAAATCAAGTCCCATATAAGTACCATGCTTCCTAGTAGCATTGATCGAATGGATCAACAACGATTCCAAATTCGAGTAAAATTCATCAGGCACATAAGTTAACGTTGTGCCAGAATCAATTATAATGTTGCCTCGATCATATTCAGGATGAGAACTCGGAGAAGAGATGAATCCCAACGTCTTGTTTCCAATGCTGACACCTTTCAAATTTAGATAGTAGAATGTAGGTGTTTCCTTTTTATAGACGGGAGTTGAAATGACATCAGGACCAGACACGACAGCATTGTCACCAAAGTTGATGTGACTTGTTGCATTGGAACTATCTAACAATAATTCCAATGGGATCAAACAATAAGAGAACTTCCCTTTGATTTCATTATGCATTTGGTTGACAATTGATACATTGCCACCACCTAAGCCAATGATACCAGAAGTGGCATTGCTAAATGTGCCACCATTGTTATGTCCACAACCAAACACAATATTAGGAATTGAAACATTTTGACTAGAAGTAGAACCAAATGTGAAAGTTTCAATAGAAAGATCACCCATAGTGTGGGATCGATCACCATAACGCACTTCATAATTACATGTATTATTGTCACATAGTAACCCTTGACAAAGTTTATTGTGACAATTAATAGTTTTATAAGATGAGCTATTCTTGGGATTGAAAATAGGTGTCAATTGTTTGAAACAATTGTAACAAGGCTCACATTGTGTCCATGTCAAGTCACTACCAGTGTCAGCATTGACAAAAGTGTCTATAGGGGGAGTACCAATTGCTATTTTCATGAGGTATTCACCTTTGTTTGGTGTAAGAGTCGATTCGATTGAATCAACACTTTTCCTCCCCAAAAAGGAAGCACGGGAGAATGATCGATGGAAGGCCTTTTGAAGGCGTTCAAATGGTGTTTTTGATGGATCATGATGAGGTGAAAGAGGAGAATCGCGATGGATAAGATCTACAGTGAAGCCATTTATACTTTTACGACCAGAAACTATAGAAAGATGAAAGAACGATAAAAGAGCCAACATAAGAGTAAAAGATTTAGTATTGATCTCCATGGTTGTAAAATGATGAAGAGGAGACAATGTTTAGTACCATTTTATAGGTAGCAAATAGTAATGTCCAAGTCTTATTAATTATAGAAAATGTAACAATTGGGGAGAAATTGAGATTTTGTTACCATTTTATTATCAAATACTAAGTATAAAGTGGGACATTTTGTAAAGTTGTCTTTCACTTTCCATAAAATACATAAATATATTAGATTTGATTAGACCATGTCATATATATATTTACATTCCATAATTTCTTATATAATAATAATAATAATAATAATAATAATAATAATAATAATAATAAGTGAAAAGCTCCTAACATCAAAATTGGATTACCATTTTGCCCTTATCTTATCCCTGAAATAAACTAAATATTAAAATCCATTTAATTAATTAAATATTAAGAAATAGTTATATATTTAAATTTATGGTTCAAACAAGTTCTTAATGCAATCATATATTCATGTACTAATTAAATGTGGGTAACCAAGAGTCTAATGACTGTTTTATCGAAAAAATGATTTCGAAATAGAGTTTGCTTTGTTTTCGACTTTTAGGAGTCGCCACTTAATTTTTAAGGAAAATTAAGAAAACTCATTCTCAAAACAATTTAAACAGAAAAAATCATTTTGAAAATATTAAAGGGGTTCGGGATTCATATTAGCATCTTAGGAAGGTTTTGAAGGCACCTAAGACGCTCCGCTAAATTACGGTTTTCCAGCGATTAACTTATTTGACTATTTTGTTTTAAAGACTTGCGAATTTTGAACTTCTTAAGCTATCTAGGCAAACTTTATAAGTTTTGAAATATTTATTTTATCTTGCAATTTCCTTTAAGGTTGAAGCTTTTTGAATTCAAACGAACTTGTAGAATATATATATATATATATATATATATATATATATATATATATTTTTTTTTTTTTTTTTTTTTGAACTTAAGAAGGTTTTAGACAAATTTACGCGTTGAAACATTTATCACTTTCAAGGTTTAGTTTTAAGCCAGATAAAAGAGAAAAAGCGTTTCGAAGGGGATTTGGAGTTTTCTAGTCCTAACACTAACGATGCTTTAAACAAACACACATAAGCAAGTAATAAGGAGAGAGAGAGAGAGAGAGAGAGAGATTTGGGTCCAAACTCGGGTTCTGTTCGCCTTGACCGAGTTTTGGACCCACCTGTTTTTGAGTTTTTGACCCATCTCTCTTTCGTACCTGTCCTAGTCTAAACATACAAAATAAATTTCAAGGAAATAAGACGACGAGGGCTTATGCCCATTACAAAATGAGTAAACGCAAAATATATAAAAGAAGCTAAAGAATCTTCTATTCCATTCTTGGATTTTCTTCAATCTCCGTGGATTTTCGAATCTGCACTTCTGTCTCGATAGGCTGACTCGATGGGAAGAGCTTTTGAGCCTTTACAGCTTTTCGAAATAAAGAGGACGAGAGTTTGATAATAAACTCGGACAGTGTTACATGCATAAAGATGGAAACCATGATTAGTATATCGCATAATCGAAATCGAAATAAATACAAGGCAAATCAGGACAACATCCCAAATACCAATAACAACCTGATTTGACTTAAGACAAGGATGATTAGTATAGGGATACAAATTTTAAAGAGATTAATAATTCAAACCACGCCATTTACCACATGACAAACTGCCAGAGCAAGAGGTAAAATGGTAGATATAGAACACAACACCAAGTGAAAGTGAGCAACTAAGTTATTCGTTCCGTACTTTAGTTGATATGTGACATAAACACATTTGTATGATAAATCCAAATGACCTCAAACGTTCCTCACAAGCTTTGCAAGACAGAAAGCGTGCATATTCTGAAGCACTCAAGTCAAAATCTAACAGGAAGGAAGGCAACCGGCAAATTTATAACAATCACATGCTAAAGTCTCAAGAAAAGGCTATGTAATATCGCTAAGCATGCGCTGCTACATATCGATGAAGCTAAGGTGGGCAGTAAGGACATTTTTCATATCAATAGCAATAAGAACGTTTTGGAGACAACAAGAAAACAACCTAACAGCTCATCTTCACTTTACTTCTACAAAATGGCAATTACACAACCTAAAGTCTACAAACAGATACGAGAATCCGGCTTTGACAAAGAAATCTAATTGATAAAATTAATGTTGAATGCAACCACTCAAGTCGAAACAACAACTATATAGGACACATTTTCGATCGAGTAGAGATGATAGTATGTGAAATCACATGTGACTTGTGGCCTTGACGAAATGAAAGAATCACAATGATATGAAAAATAACCTTCGGCAGAGCAGAACATTTGAACTCCCTAAAAATTTGCTTAACTGTTAACAATTCCAGCATACACACCATGCAATATCGATTCACTAATATCAAACTATCTAACCACACACAACCAGATCCTCAAACAAGGTATATCAGGGACTCAACATAACAATCTTAATAACTAACCACCTCTACCAGCTGTTCGAGACAAGACAACGGATTATACATTAAGGAAACCAAATAAACATCCTTAAAAACGAAAGCATGATACCAACTCAACTTGTTGAAAACAGATAACTATCATCAAAAGCTTGCGAGATAAGTTTAGAGTCGGCATACATCGCGCGAGGTCAGCCAATCGACAACAATGGCTGCCCCGCGACGACGGACTCGAAAAAAGGAAAGCAAGGGATCACGAAAACAGACGAACTTCAGCGAAACAAACCAATTCAAATTATCGCTAACATCAAAATAACCTCAACTAATGCAGGCTTTTAACGATAGAACCTATCCTTGCTACAGCGATCAACAACATATCCCAATAATTCGAAAGAAACACACACAAACTCGCTAGCGTAAGAAGAGAGTAGATGAAGGAATATTGGTAATAGGCTACGTTAAAACAAAACCGGATGTTACCTTTTGGAGAGCAGCGACCGAGACGACAACGAGTAGCGAGCAACGAGACTTCGACCAATCCGAAACCCCTCGAACACGAGCGACGGACGAGCAAGAAAAAGAGCGTCTACCACGCCGAAGCCAGAGTTCCGACCTAAGTTTTCCCAACAAAATTCTAACCCAACTGTCCTTCTTCGACAAACAGAAAAGGGAACAAAATATTTTCGATAGTGAGTTTTTGTATCCTTCGTGATAAATTCTCCAATTCTCCAAGAAAAATCGTCTCCAAAAATCCCTAACACTATGTAATTCTTTATGTCACAATAACAAAGAACTTCCGCCAAACCGAACAATCGCCAACCCCTGTGGCTCTCCAAAACAGACCCCTTTTATCGAAGGAGAGGTCTCGTGGGGAGCAGGGGTCTGGGGTTGCGGTTCTTCGCGTGGGGAGCGAAGGAGTGTGGCGAAGGGGACAGAGGAAGGTGGCGAAGGACGAGAGAGAGGGCGTGGGGGACAGAGGAGTGTGGGAGAGAACGTGGGGAGAGACGAGAGAGATGGGTCGCGTCTGGGGAAAAGGGAATGGAGGCTGTTTCTGTTTTTTGCTGGGTTCAGAAACGTGGGGGGAAATGTGGAAAGGGAAAGAAGAAGAGGGGAAAGGGAAACGGGTTTGGGTCGGGTCAGGTGTTGGGTCGGACGGGTCAAGTGGGTTTGGGTCGGCGGAGTGGGCTTGGGTTGAGGATTTAAGTTAGTGGGTTCTGGGTAAAGGGGAATGGGCTGGATTGGAGTTGGGCCGGATTATAAGAGAAGTGTGGGCTGGAGACAAACAAAAGGGAGAGGGATTATATATGTATATATATATATATATATATATATATATATATATATATATATATATATATATATATATATATATATATATATATATATATATATATATATATATACATAAAATTTCGCAAGCTTTATAAAACTAATTAATTTATACCGATGCGGGTCAAAAATTGGGTGTCAACAGCTGTCCCTCATTTTACTTGGGTTGATGCCAGCAACTCGAGGAAAATGAAATTGACCAAACCAATTTTGACCAACCCCCTTCATTTTAAAGGAAGGATTCAACACAGGATTTATGAATTATGGCCGAACCCTTGCAAACGGGTTTCCTACATATCTCAGGCTATATGAGAATTCAGGCTAATTGCGGTTCGCTAAGCTTGATTTATCGCACGATTTTGAGAGAATCAGAAGCCACCTCGACATCAAATTATGAAGGTATTGAAATGCTCGAGAATAGAATTCGAGAGCGAATGTTGGAATACAACCGAGCTTCAATATTGAATTCTCCTACATATCCTTATACTTTGGGAATCAGGCTGCGTGTAGTTCGACTCCATCGGTGGAAAAGGAAATCTATTATGCCAGATGACCTTTGGTTTGGACAAGTGACAAATTAAACGAGTATGAAAAGGAGGATTGTAACCTCTTAGCCATGAATGTGGCGCGCTTCACACCCATAATTAAGAATTTACACGGGCATAATTTTCAAAACTCTTGACGCATTGTCACTCAGATTGGAAACTTGCTTCCGATAAAACAAAACTTCCGGATGCGAGACAGAAAACTGACGGAACTAGAGAAAACCCCGCATGCTTCGAGAGGGTGGTTCGATTGTGGTGGAAGTCGCTCTTCTGCTCGCGTCCTAAGAGTTTGACAT